>LPNX010935532.1:30456-48081 GCA_001517045.1 Pseudotsuga menziesii | reverse complement strand
TATAAATGAATTGTTCCACAAGACGAGCCTATTACCGAGATGGTTTGAGGATTCCGCTAGCGTCCTTCAGAATTGTGAGGTTTGCCTTCTTGCTAAGTGACAGTCCTATCATGCCTACTAAGGATTCAAACAAGTTAATAACAGTATTCCACAGTGTAGGAAGAGCTCTGCTACCCACGTGACACTCTGCATCAACTGTCAAGTGTTCGAATCAGACTTCTATAGTTGGAAGCAGGATACCAACTCTGCAAACAATGTCCAAACATAATTTATGTGAGCTCTGCATTGCAAAAGCTTCAATGAAAGTTTTCAATCAAATCACCATATGAACTGTTGCTACCTTGGGAATTGAAATTGGAAACTCAGTATGGGTGTCAAATACAGAAACACATAAACTCACCTGTCTATACGATTCCTGAGCTTCGTCAAGAACTTCTCATTATCTTCTTCTGCCGCCTTAAAGATACGTTCAATGAAAGCCTGCTTCTCCATCATTCCAAGCTTCCGAACATCCACTTCAGTGTGAACCATCTTATTATTATTATCATCGATATTCGTCTAAGTATCCAGTACAAAAGTTTGCATGATACTGGTCCTCAGCCTATCATAGGTGGGCAGCTTCTCCAGAGCTGCCCATCTGAGAGCTTCTTCGTCATCATCTACCCTCTATGAACGAGTGCTGGATCTGGCAAACATATCTTTAACACCCCAAAATTGTAACTACACAAAATTGATGAGAAAACTGCAAATCACCTCACAAAAGCGTATTCATGGTGTGGGTTGTGTATTCATGGTGATGAGAAAACTGCAAATCACCTCACAAAAGCGTATTCATGGTGTGGGTTGTGTATTCATGGTGATGAGAAAACTGCAAATCACCTTCCACTAATGACTTGCTTGCGCAGAGAGAAGGGAAAAAGGGTGGGCTGTGTATCCGTCACTCCAGAGGGCTGCTCAGGTTGGGGAGTGAGGAGGGGGCATTGAGCAACCATCACTCCAAACTATCGATGAAAGAAATGGGTGGAAAAATTGAATGCCAGAGGTAGGTTGTCTCTTGTAGTGTATCTTTACCTCCCACAGGTGCTCGTGGATGGATGTCAGGTGCTCGTGTGGATGCCACGTGAACTGCATGCATGCTGGGAGGGAGTCATGCAAGAGGAGAGCTCGTGGATGGATGCCAGGTGCTCGTGTGAATTTTGTCACAAAGTTAACTTTTTCAACTATCAATATGACCCACAGTCTCTATGCCAATTAGCTCAAACATGCAGAAATCTGAGAGTGAAATGTCAGAGCGATGAAATATGGGAGCCCCTGTTCTATGACCGCTGGGGTAAAATTATTGGGCCAACTGCTTTTACTGCCTGGGAGCAGATGGTGAAAGGGGAGAATGCAAGGATCCTGAATCAGAGCTACATGCCATCATGCTTGTGGATGCTTCCTCTGACATGTATTTGGTCATTTTCAAGACATAATGACAAATCAGTATTGGAAGAGTTGAATGAACGCTTTGTGAGTATCCCGTGCAGGTTTACAATCGGGATGTGAGAATTAATTTTGCGACAAATCTCTAAGTAGAATCATCATATACTATGAAAATGTATGTTGTCCATACATTGCTTTCCATGAATGGCTGAACTTGCGCTTCAGCTCTCTTAGTTGGGTTAATGATACCCTTTTGTGCATCATATGATGGTATGTTTTACTCTCTGAGAGCCTGGAGGAATGACTGAACTTTGCCCCGCGCCAGTGAGGGCTAGCCCATTTTGGAAGAACAGGAACTGGTCGCCTGGTTTTACTCTCTCTCGAGACGTCCTTGCCATATGATGGTATGTTTTACTTTCTGAGAGCCTGGAGGAATGACTGAACTTTTCCCCACGCCGGTGAGGGCTAGCCCCTTTTGGAAGAACAGGCACTGGTCGCCTGGCTGCATGCTTTCCCACACGTGGTGTGCATGCAGCCCAGGCTCATGTGGGATCCCTTGGGCAGCTGGGCAGTGGCCTGCCTGCGTAGAAGGAGAATGGTAGGGAGACTGGGGGGAGGTAGGACGTGTCCACGCGTGAAGGAGGTAGGGACGGTGAAGGGATAGAAGAGGAGGACTGTGGGAGGATTTGGCAGTTGGAAAAGGTGTGGAAAACAAGAGCGGGGTGGGAATACCTGGCTGCTCGAAACCTTCCTTCAATGTGACCGGGACTTCCTTCTGTATGACTCCATGATTAGGGTGTCTCAGATTTCAATCGTTTAATAAATTCGTGGACTGCAGGTAAAGTTAAATGCTATCACCTTTATTGTTATTTTGATTTTCACAATATGGGACAGGTTGAAAACTTGCCAACATAAAGATTCAAAAGTTGACGTTGTAAATAGCAATGAGAAGTGCATATATGATTTGACAAAAAAGTGAATTCTGAGTTGACGGTGGTTACCCCTTGGCCCTTGCATTTAACCATCTGATGTTATTTTTATACATAGAAATAGAATTGATATGATAAGCACCCTCCAACTCATGGAAGTTTTATGAATTGCCTTTGGAATAGCCATATTGGGCTTTGTTCACTCTTTGTTTTCTATAATTTTGGGTCTAGAACGTTGAATTTTAGAGAGTTAAATTGATATGTTTATTTTCATAATTGTACTGTTTCACACTTTGCCGAGTTTTTTCAAATGTAACAAAGACTTTGACGTTCCTTTCATGTCGATCCCCTTCTTCTCCTGGTGTTGACAGCCAAAGTGTTGAAGTACTTGTTGCTCACAGTTTATCCAGTTTGACAAAGACTCTGCTCCATTTCATGTGAAGCAATGGACCTCGGTATTATCTCGCTACCATTTTCCACGACAATCAAAATGTTATGTGGACCTTTCACATGTCGGCTATAGTCGGTGTGATGTTGAATATTGGAATCTTGGGTCATCAGAATGTCATCTCGTGATATCACTTGTATGTACAAAATTCTATCAGAAGGTGTTAAAAATGTTTTATTTTTATATTTGAACACTATGCATTACATTATCTTCTTCCTACTTTTCAAGAAAAGTATGGCAATTCTAATGGAATAACAAGTCTTTACAATACATGAAATTTTATAGGGATGGAATAACGAATCATTACAATATGAAATCAACTTTACACGAAACATATATATTCACAAAGTTTCAGAGCTCCCATCCATTAAACCAATTAAAGTTTAGGGGTGGACAAACTAAGGTAGTTTACTAATAATCCTTTAATATAAAGAATTAAGGGATCATATCATATTTTTAAAATATTTGTTTAATTATATATGGATAGTAGTGCTCGAAGATGTTGTCATATAACTTAATGTAACAGTAAAATGGGGTTTAAGAATTTAAGATGGAACTATATTGGTAATAATCTATTGACATCAAGCGTTGAATAGATCTTATCATATTGCATCTACAATGAACTACAAAAACTAACAATTCATTGTCATTTCGATGAGAGGAAAATAATTTTCATGATTACTTTTGAAATTCCAATAATGTAATGGCCAATTATGTGAAGAATATAATGTTTTAAATTATTGTATCAACCATAAGATTTTATTTGCTTAAATTTGTGGTTTAACACTTCAAATTGTCTTTCTTGTTGTATATGTCCACATCTCCTTGCTTAGCTTACAACACGGCATTCTTTTATTGGACCCCTAGGTACAATTGCTAGTTACGCCGTAAGGCGTTCAACAAGTGGGAGTCTACTCCCCGAAGTTAATGCTTTTTTGTTTTTTAACCGTTGATATTTTCGTCCGACGATTCGGATAATCGCCATCGTTGATCAGTTACCTGCAACTGCACATGTCCCATCACCATAAAAGAACGCTGTATTGTTGGAGGCATAGCAACAATGGCAGATCGCGGAGCAAATTAGGCATGAGAGTGTCGGTCGGATAATCCCAGCTTTGCCACACGAGATCCAAACCCGCAGCAGCAAGCGAAGAATTCGTGGTATTATAGATCTGGAAATTACTGCTTTCCGCCATTAAAATACCTTTAGACTTTCCAATACTGATATTCCAGGCCACAGTTTCGTTCGATTCTTCCAATACAAGGTCCCCATTGCTCCCCAGCTTAAGCATTGCACCCTCAGCAACCGTCTTGTTCCTGTTTGCAGTCCAAATCTCCATTGTAGGAACCGAGGTGAGATTCAATCCCAAGACAACAGACATAATGAATTCGCCAGAGCTATTGACATTAATGAATCCAAGCCCAGTTTTGTTATTCTCACTAACAATAGCATTCCCATTCCCATCTGTGACCGCTCTGAAGGGCCCTTGTACCGTGCTGTAGCTCAGGAGGCTAGAGTTATTGATCACTTTCCAATTGGAAGGCAGTGAGAAGAACTTCCCTTTAGTTGCCCAGATCAAACACAGAAAAATCAAACCACACAGAGCTTTGCAGGACTCCATGTCCTGCCAAAAAGCATACCTTCCTGATTGATTTCAATTCGCTTTGTTTCTTAATCTTTCTCCAACCCTCTTCGCGTGAATGGCGCACAGATTGTTATCTTCGAAGAGGCCAACGAGGTATGCCTCTGCTGCTTCTTGCAGTGCAGCCACTGCTGATGAGGGAAAAACAAATCAAAGTTATAGGTGCTCATGGCACTATCACGAGGAATTTCAAGCACTTGAATCTTGATTTTCAGATCATGGAGGGTGGCAAAGAGCTGAAGGTGGACGCTTGGTTTGGATCCAGGAAAACCATGGCTTCCATTTGCATTGCTATAGTACAAACAAAAAATGTTAATGTGATGGGAGATCCTACTCGCCATTAAAGACCCATTAAAGACTAGACAACAAACTATGAAAGAGCCACTACGCCCACAACAGTACCTGCTCTCCATCAAAGACCAGACGACAATCTTCGAAAGAGCCATTGCGCCCACAGTATTAGCGTGAATAAGCCCCTTCCCATCCTTCGCTTCAAAGTTAGGTATAAGGTATTATAATTCTCCTTCCTCTCAGCTACTATGAAGTGGGATCTCTTTCCTCTCAGCTGCTGGAGTTACCGATGGATCTCCCACGGAATCATGCTGTGGTGTTTGCTGGACTTCAACAGAGACCTGAACACATAAAGAAGAATCTCCATTTTATTGCTGCGATGAGCAATGATTCCTTGGAGCCATAAAAAAGAAGTTTTTACTCTAAATAAGAACGTGAAGGCAAAGATAGAGAGACCTGGCGAAGGTTTTCTTAACATCAACACACCTATGGTTTATGAATACCTGGAACCATTGTCTATTGTTGGAATGAGCAGCTGTGGAGGAGGATGCCGCCATTGCCAACTAGTAAACCAAAAAATGAATTAGGAAGCTGATAACTGGAAGAAAGGTCGATGCTCTCGACAGAAAAAGCAAGGGAGGAGAGTGGATAACACTGATGAATTGTGGGGAAGTTGAAATCCAATAGAAAAAGTGATGGTTTGCAGAGTTCTATAAGATAAATTAAGGAGAAATTTGCAATATAGGAATAAAACAAATGGTATACAGAGATATACATTAAACCCACCATCCAATAAAATAAAATGTTGACTGGACTTTGTCTGTCATACGAATTATAACAATAATAGCTTTCAGGTTCCATATCTAAGCCTGTGCGTTGCAGTCCTGTATCCCCACACTCTTGATAATCCAGTCGATCTTCTAATCTAAACCTGTTGTGCACAACCCTCCATCCCAAGTCACAGCTTTAGCTACATAGGTTCCTGAGCTTTCTAACCAAGGCGCGGCTTAGAGGTTACCTAGGAGTGAAGAGGTTAGCTTTAATTTTTAGAATTTTTACTCTTTACCGCATGCAGGCCACCTAGCGATAACATGAAGTAACGTGTTCTGCATCGTGTTCTGCACAGCGATACCAGCCATACCATGAAGTAACGTGTCCTACATAGCGATAACATGTTCCATGTGCTATGCATGCCATGTATCTACATTGTGTTAAGTGCTAAGCGTTTGATAGCCTCATTAACATCAAATAATAGTTAAGCGTATACAGTATCGTTGTCTCGTGGATATCATGAGGATAGGAAACAACACTAATAGATAGCTCCTTATTACTTTCTTTTCTTCCAGAAAAAGCATTGGAAAAGGTATTGGCCAATGCCCATTACGCGTTTAGCGTCTATTCTGGCTATATGTAAACGCATCTATTCTGGCTGTATGTGGGGTTTTTGCAGAATTTGACATGTCCTAGATAATCAACAGCTTGCAATTCCAAATCCAACTGAGAGAGTAGATCCATGATCCATAAATACTGTTTCATACCTGCAAAACAATAAAAAGAAAAAGGCGAAGATGCAGCAATTTAAAATTTAAATTCGACCTTAAATCAATCGGAATATTTTAAGAATTTAAACTCAAGCTATAATACAGTAAAAAAATCAGCCATACCAGGTAATACATAGCTCCATGCAGCAAACCTTGCAAAGTAACTCCCAATTCATTCATCAGCACTGGCTGTCCTGAGGACTGAAGCAAATTTGCATTTTCTCTGAAAACAACCCTCATGTTTATCGGTCCCACAGGTAAAAAACAAACAAACATAGGGTTGTACCGATGTTGAAGGAGTTACAGGCACCTGCTCTCTTACATTTCATTGGCCTCCATGATGCCAGGGCTAAGGAAACCCGCCATCCCCAACCGCCCTGTATTTTGTTTGTGCCATGGAAAAATACCCAGCCAAACTGCATAGTGAATAAAATATCAAATCCATAATGAAAGAAGAAAAAAATTGCACAAGTAAAAAACATGCAAACATACGGTTGTACGGATCTTGAAGGAGTTACAGAACCACCTTGGATTTTGTTTGTGCCATAGTTTATTAGGTTAGCTGCCAGGATGTCGCTGGTTGTGAAACACTGGAAGCCAATATTAAGCACTCCTCCTAATCTGGCTGGGGCCATTTCAAACAGACACACTGGAACGGCCTGCAAAACGTATCAAAACACTCCAAGATTATTATAAAAATAAATAGCGACATTTTTTTACTGAAGTATGGAGGTAGGTCAAAGTTTGGACAGACGCCTAGCCCAAGGACTGCCAAATGTTATGGATTTAGTATTTCAATATGGCGGCATCTGTTGAATTGATAACGTGATTCAATGCACAATGGCTTTGACAGCTGGGCTTCTCACAAGGGCGTTGGGTTGCATGGTCGATCTGCCATATTTTGGGTAAGGTCGACAGTTTGATTCTGAAATGTACCATGCATATTAAATATGTCCTCTTTATTGAATGATGTTGGGCACAGAAAATCAGGCAACTCACTAAATACTGAGCATGATAAATGAGTGCTTGCCAACTCGTTTAGATACAAATTGCATTAATATTAATTTTGTTTTCATAGATCTCAATTCGTAACTCTTTCCAGAATGAATAACATATTCAATTAATAATTGATTATCGAATATTTTTTATGTATATTGATTAAAAATAAATAACTCGTTTTGAGGAATGTGTTTCTTTACAATGTCCAGAGCGAAAATTTTGATGTATTTTGATGTATAACTCGTTATTCATTTACTCTGGAAATTTATTCATCAAAAATAATAACTTACATGAATACATCAAAAATAATAACTCATGTTTCTTTACTCGTTGAGGAATGTGTTTCTTTACAATGCATAGAGCGATAATCACATAACTCGAATATTGATTAATGAATATTTTTAATGATAAGTGAAAGCTTGAACCCCGTGGATTAAATAATGAGATAGGAATTTACATGTAACAATGAAGATAGTTGTTAACTACTAATTCTTACTAATACGTTGCCCCTTAAGGCATCTACCAATGAGGAAAACTAGTTTTGTAGAAATAATGAGCACTCTAAGATATACAGGAATAGAGTTTGCATATGACGGATTACATTTAGCAGGTTACTAGAAATCCATACCATGTGAGTTGGATGGGGCCACGCCCATAATATTGCTTTCCAGTTACGCACGGATATTGTTTGTTGCTGGAATCACAGTAGTCCCTTTTGTTTATCTCCTTTATGTAGCAGAAACCTGTCAATGAGTCATTATATTTGTTAACATAGGTAAACAACCAATTCCGAATATCTATAAATTCAGAGATCATATCAATAGAAAGAGAAAGTATGTATGTGAATCATACTGTCTCGTGAGCGACGTTAGCGAAGAAAGCAATGAGTTCTCTCTTGTTGTCATCGGAGGTTCCAGTTGTTCCAAAGCTAGAAAATGCATTGGTTGCAACAATGAAATCGTTATATGTATTGAAATTCTTTCCTTCGCAGCCATCAGCAGCCCGAGATAAAATTCCATGGAAGAAAGCTTGGGTAACTATATCCTCAACGCCATCGCTGGATAAAGGCACATCACGGAGAACAATTTCATTGAAGATATCTTTGGTGACAAAGTCCCCAACATCTCCTCGACAGATAAAAACAACATAATGGGCAAGAGCAAGCCATAGAATTAAAACGGCCGGAGTTGGCGTCATCACACGGAGCATCTTGCTAGCACAGATAAAAATAGAACTGCGCCGGGCCATTATGATCTGTCGTGAGAAGAGTCTAGTTGCCTACATAGCCATAGCCAGGGGGAATCGAGACTGCATTATGTAACAAAACTGCCTACTCATTTCCACCTCTTCATACATGTTATTAGGGCATCATTTTATTCTTAACCTGCTGTCAAACTAGCTTTACGTTTCTTGAAACTTTAAACCAAACAAAAAAACTGTCTGGGTAGCCAATTTATTCAATATAATAACAATATTACATATTAATATAGTCAAAATGAAGCGCAGAACTACTCGGCAGTCAATTTATTCAATAAAATAACAATGTAGTCAATAATGAAGGGTAAAAGTATCTGGGTACTAGGTAGTCAATTTATTGAATAAAATAACAATATTAATATTAATGTAGTCAAGAATGAAGCGCACTGATCTCTGTGGAGGGCATGATTTTGCCATATTGCAATTTGCTTGACACACTCACAGACAGGAAAACTAAATATCAAGCCACACATTATACCAAAAATCAAGACGCAGACACACTAGCCTAACTCAGAATTTGACATGTCCTAGATAATCAACAGCTTGCAATTCCAAATCTAACTGAGAGAGTAGATCCATGATCGGTAAATACTGTTTCATACCTGCAAAACAATAAAAATAAAAAGGCGAAGATGCAACAAGTTAAAATTTAAATTCGACCTTAAATCTCTCGGAATATTTTGAATACCTGCAAAACGCTTCAGAGCTCAAAGAGTTCATCCCCTTCCTACGCAGCATTAGTGGAAGGGCTTACACTCTTGCTTAATTGACTCATGAAAATTTTGAAATTTTGACGTATTCACTCATGAAAATTTTGAAATTTTGATGTATTTTTTCTCATAATTTACGTTTTCTACTTTTAAATATCACCTTTTGTATATACTATGACAATGGAAATATATTCAATAACAATAATATGTTTTAATATGCTTTAAAAATAGATTGTATTATTTAAACTTAGCTTATAGATTATTGTTTTGGGGTTTATGACTTAGTTTGATATTGGTTTTTACTCTTAAATGTCATATGCTTTCACATACTCTCCATTTTTAATTGGGAAAATGGAAAAGTTTGAAAATTGAGTTTTTCAGATATTTTTAAAAGTGAAAATATAATATATAAGGATATGTTTTAATATTATTTAAAAAATGAAATTGGATTTTATAGAATTAGTTTTTAAATTAGTTTAAAGTTTAGGTATAAGTTTTAGTTAATAAAGTTGTATGTTGTTTAATGAGTTAAAAAAATGTAACGATAATATAACTACTTGGTTAATGACATCAAAAGATGATCATTTATAGTCTATCATTTATATGGGTTCAATTTATTTATTTATTTGTACGCAAGTCTTTAAGTAAATCAAAAAACTTAATTTGGTATAAAAGCTATAATGAAGGAGGTCTTCTCTATGTATAATTTACTATGTTTATGTCTATTTTTGCATTAGAGGTAATGTATATGTAAAATTTAATTGTTATTAGCAATAGAAAATTAGAGGTAGTGTCTTTGTATAATTTTCTTGTTATTAGCAATAGAATTTATCTCAAATATTATATTCTTGGTGTAGCCTCCAAGCTTCACAAATAGAAACACTAATAAACATAGGTTTTATGCATAGAAAATTACACACTTATCATTTTAAGAGAATTTTATATGAGAAACTTAATCTTAATATTAATTTATGTTATTTGCAATAAACCATTAACAAAGTAGATACCCACTAACTCTTGATTATTGTTAAATATGGTGTTTGTAATGAGAGTATATTTTCTTAATATAGCAACACATCCATGTAATGATGTTTCTTTAACATTAATACTCTTCCCATTCCTTAAGTAATTTATAAATACACTTGCCATGAGATTTACCTAACCACATGTACTCACTTAAAGTTTTCCTCAACCCTAGATTCTAAAGAGTATTTATGTTAGGACTAAGCATAAAAAAAGGATAAAATAATGACAAGAATGCACATAAATGGACATATGAGAGTTGCCTTAGAAACCCAAACCCAGAAGTCCATCCTTCATGTGTAAGAGGTTTTCATTCACCTTGGTCTATTTGGCTAAGCTAGAAAAATGAACCCAACATCAACCACTTAACATTTTACAGTGGACTTCTTAAAGTCTTTAAATGAGCTTAATCACATCAAATACCAAGTTCTTTCTCAATATTATGTACACATATATAATATTTCAAAAAATTTATAAGTAAATTAAGAGTGAAGTTCTAATTCAATGGTTGTTAACATACATATTGATACCCTAGATGAGAGTGTGGAAGATTTGCATCTGTTCATTTTCCAGGCTTCGATTTGAAAATTTGTTGACAAGCACTCTGACTAATAAGGTTTTCGCGCTTTCCATATTTTTAATGGCGTAGCTTATTTTATCTAGGTGGGCTCTTCTCGATATAGATATCTAGGGAACCCAAAAGAGTTTCTGGTTAGAAAAATTGAGGAGTGCTGCTGACTGTTGTGTCTTTTGGGTTGTCTAGATTTTGGTCATAGAGGCTACATTTAGCCGTAGGAGACTTGACAGTTCTAATTGTTTAGTTCAGATCTGAGAAGAGTATACACACATTCAACATTGGAACTAACGGAATGCCCGCTCTCCATAAATACCTGTGGCTTCTGCGTTCAAAGGCGATAGATCTCCACAATGGACAACAAAGGGTTCTGCTAGATATGTGGCTTCTACCTTCCGAGGTGATAATGAGTCTACCTCTAAAACTTAGCCTCAACTATAATGTTAACACATATAGATTCGCATGAACACAAGAGATGGAGTATGGAATAAAGTCGTTGTATAGTAAATATAGGATTTCTTAGTCTTAACAACTGCGACGAATCTATCATGGGTAAGTGTTAATATATGGCCTTAATATGGTATAACAAAAGACTACACCACAACGAATATATGAATGCTTATATGAATGCTTAGAGAAGATGGTAAAACCGGGTTATTTATCATATATTTGTAATTAACATATTAAGTAATTATATAATAGGAGTGTATTGATACCATTAACATATTAAGTAATTATATAATATGACTGTATTGATACATTGTGGTTTATTTAGATGAGTATACTCTATCAATATGTAATGAATTGATTACATCATGGCATTTTGAATTGTGTAAAGATTAGATCCATGATAATACATTATGTCATTTCATGGTGGATTAGTTAAGCTAATGCATTAATAGCTTATGTAGTGAATGGATTATGATTTTATAATGACTTGCTGAAGAGTAATATTTTTATGGAATCATTTGCTTATATGAATGTAGTGTGATTATTGTATAATGAATAATTATTGCTACCATTATGTGAGATATTAAGTTTGTCATGAGTGTACAAGTCTTCGTATAGATATGCTATGCTTTACATATGAAGGATTATATGTAAATCAAGGATTGAGGGTGGGAATGAATGGTTGATTCATGCTATATATGTGTGTGTGTGTGTGTGTGTGTGTGTGTTATTCGGACAGAGAAGTTCCTTATATTGCATTATTAAAGGTCCAGTCAAGAAAAGAAAACCGCTTGTGATAAACGTAGAAACACACTCTGGGTGGAAGAAACAATGAAGACGGTACACAAAAGTGGCATTTAGAGGGAAGACAGTATAGACGCACAGATGCAAATAGAATGTCAAACCTGTAATTGATAATCCTAACTAAGGCCATTCATCTAGGACATGATGAATCACATTGAACTTGAAATCTTCATTTGGAGGGACGACTTAAAAATACTGTTAAGAAGAAATTACAGCCATTCTTCATTCTTCCACTCATGTGATCAGAAGGTCCATTAATAGAAAAAATGCCCAGCTCTACTGAAACTGACAATAATGGTTAAAGAAAGGGTTACATGTGAGATGCACTTCCAATGTTTGCAAGATCAGTTACAACATATAGGTGATTAATTACAGCTCAGTTCCTCACAGTACGTGACAAGAAGTTATGTACTATAAAATTCATATTGTTGTGATGGAAAGTTTCAATGAGACTTAGCTGTAAAGATTTAGACACATTTCCATTGGTTGGTAGCTTCATGGCATGCATTTGAAATCATTCATTAATATCGTAGAATAGTTTTACACTTAAACAAAGGCCTAGCCGTGCACTGGTCATACTAAATTCTACATAATCTCTATTTATCATGAAAAAACCTACTCACTGCCTCTCTAATTTCATTATTAAAGGTCGAGTCAACACTAACAGTGTATTTCCTTCCATAATAGTGACCTTATCATTGTTCATGGATATCTAATCTCTACATAAATTAAAAAATTCTTTAGAGTGTATTTTGAATCTTCGAGCTTAGCCTTGTTTTGAATCAGAGTGAATTGATCTAACTCCACAAAATTGATGATAAAACTTCAAATCACCTCACAGAACTCATTTTCATGGTTTGTGAAAATTGCAAATCAACTCGGAGAAATGGTTCCAATCAAATCTCTGCAATAGCCTTACCCATTACGAAAATAGATTCCATGAGTACAATTTTCATGAGCTTTTCAGCTTGTTAACCTAAAACCAACACATTCTAAACTTCGAAATTGAACTCATATTGAATCACACACGCCTAGCCCCAGGACTGCCAAATATTATGGATTTCTTAACTGATATTGACACCTAGACCCTGCTGCCAAATGTTATGGATTTCTTATTTCATGATTTTGATTATATAAAAGCTCTAGGTTATATAGCAACTCGAACCTCACACGGTATTTTCCAAATTGTAGAGACAACAGAGATTGGCCCTTACCTCGTCGTACTAAACGGATAAACAGATCCTAGTAATGTGCACCTATTTGAATCCACGGGGAGGCATTTCTCCTGGATGTTGCTTAGTAGTATACTACCGCATCAACATGTTGTCCTGGAACGCAACACAATAGGCCATTTCTGTAGAGTTGAATTATGCATTTTCGAGCTTCACAAACTCAAGGTACATATCAAGCTCAGGTTTAGGCGGTTGTATGTTAATGTCTATATTCAATGTACGCAATATACAATCTTGATATAATGGAACACCCCTTTCCCACCGGGGATGTCGAAGGCACATTATCTCTCTTGGTGCAGTTGGTTTCCTCTACATAGTCTCGTCCATTTTCATTTGCGGGGAGTTTTTGGTCACTGTTGAATTATGAATCAAATTATAATTTTTCATAATATTATACATCTTTTTTATTATGAATTTAATTTATCTTTTTCTAGATATATACAACAAATTTAAGTTTTTCTTTATAATTATTTTGAGATATTTTTCAATAATGTCCATTTAGATGTTATGAATTCCTTATTAATGATCCACATTTAAGAAATGTATACTTGATTGTAACATAAGAGCTACAAAAACGAAAAATCCATTATCATTTGGATGAGGCAAGAAAAAAATTTATGATTACTTTTGAAATGCAGGTAATGTCATGGCCAATTATGTGAATAATATAATGATACAATTTGTGATTCAACATTTCAAATTCTCTTTCTTGTTGTATATATCCACATCTCCTTGCTTAGCTTGCAACACGACGTTCTTTTATTGCACCCCTAGGTACAATTGCTAGTTATTTGACAACCAACCTTCCTTCATGATGAATCCCTCTACTTTTCGTGCGAGCAATCGGGTCCCGTGATCTTTAGAGTAGGCAAAACATGCTTTCAATGTTTAAATCGTTCAAATTTTTAACTTTTGTTGGGATCCTTCTCATGATTATATTTTATTATTATTGAAAACAACATAATGGTTGATAATAATACACTACCACTTTAGTTTGCTATTGAAATCTTGGTATATATTAAAATTGGAAACACTTTAATTGCAAAAAATTACTTTTTTTTTCACACGGAAAGACAGCCTTATATTATAAAAAAGCTATGTCAAAATATACAGCAGTTACAAAAGCAAAAATAAATTGCCACATGTATCGACATAATAACAAAAGATTTTACATACTGTCAAACATATCCCAATATGCACATAATCATATACCCAAGTTGTCAATGAACAATAAACATGAGCAAGTCACCAACAGTTTTCAAAACCCAAAGACAAGACTGTCACTACAAACGCAAAGGATTATCAGCCATCCATCATACAGCCAGACCAAAAAAGGGCCAAGTAAATAGGGACCCAAAAGAGACGAAGACCAAAAGAGTTAAAAGACTTTCAAGACTCCTTCCTGTGACACAGAATTACAAACAAATTCTTTCCAATAGATCAATCCCGAAGGAATCCCAACAGCTTGCTTCGACAGTGAGTCAGCCTGAGTGTTATACTCCCAGTAGAAATGTGAAAGCTGCAGATACGGACACAAGTCCAAAAGAACACAAACCCGATGAGTCTAGTGATCAAGTGCAAGAGACTAAAAAGTTTTACGATGGAGAACCCATTCAAGAACCACTTTGGAGTCACCTACAACATGCTAAAGTGCAATCCCACGAAGATAGGCAAACTCCAGGAGACCCCAAAGAGCCAAAAGATCAGCTATGTTGTTTGTTACCTCACCAACACCCATGTAGAGATGATAGCTCAAATTACCCAGTAGCTTGATATACATACCCGCACCACAATGACCAGTAGAGGCCGCCCGCACCACAATGACCAGCAGAGGCCGCCCCATCGAAAAAATGAACCACTTCAAAGGCCGAGAAAGAGGGGATAATGAGAGTCCAAGGATGACTATAAGCAGGAGAAACCACTGCACAAGAGTTCTGTGAGAGAAGCTTCGAAATAGAGCCTTCCACGAATGGCACAGTCCCATGAAAAAGTAGACTATTCCAGACTAACCATACCTCCCATAAGAAGAGCATCGCCAACTCAATAGAAATCGCACGATGAGCATACGCATGCACCAGAAAATCCAAACAAGTGGAGAAATGTCGGGACCACAAAACATGCAAACCATCACAAATGCCCCTCCAAAGAGGACAAAGAAAGGGACAGTCACAGAACAGATGATTTAAATATTCAAGAGCCAACTCACACAAGACACATCTGCCAGGCCCCTGAAAGCCACGATGTTGAAGGCTGTCCCAAGTAAGAATTTTTTGTTTGATAAGAAGGGGCTAGTGGCTTTGAAGTTACCAGCACAGAGCCAACAAGAGAGTGGAATACTCTTCATGTATTTAGCATTGATGATGAGTCCCCATAATCCAATTCTGGAAATACCCCGCCATAAACTTTTAGCACAGAGGGACAAATTAAAAATACCAAGTTGCTTGAAACCCTAGCCACCCCACGAAATAGGTCGCGACAAAGAGCACCAATTTTCCAGATGAACTCTAAAATGCTCACTTGTCCCCCTCCACAAGAAGTGAAAGAATAACCGCCTAAACGCAGTCAATATACCACACGGAACTTGGAAAAGCGAGAACCAATAAACCAAGATAGCTTGCAACACAAAGAGAATCAAATTCTTTCGACCACCCAACGAAAACCACTTGGAAAACCACCCGCTGATGCGTCTTTGAACCTTCCTAACCAACCAAAGCCAATTTGACCTCAAATAACAGTTCGGTTTTAGATATTACCCCAAGTAGGAAACCCCAACATCCAAAGTCTCACCTTCAATAAGAAAAAGCTCAGAAATGTGAACCCATAGATCCATTTCCAAACCCCAGAAATAGAAACAGGACTTTGCAGGTCTAAGGGTCATACCAGAAGCTTTGCAAAGCAAGTCAGAAAGAACTTTAATATTCCACCATTCAACAAAATCACCTCTCCCAAAAATCATAACATCGTCAACAAACAGGGTATGGGTAAGAGAGATAGAGCTAATAATCTTCACACCTTTGATCACACCCTTCTCCTTAGCATCACGAAGAAGCAAACTAAGACCCTCAATGACCAGTAGGAAAAGATACAACGAGAGTGGGCACCCTTGCCTAATACCCCTTGACCCCTTGAAAAAAACATAAGGGGATTGTAACAAACTTAAATAATAAACAACAAACAATATATATATATATTAAATATCAATATTAATTATTAATATTAATATATATTAATATTAATAATTAATAATTAATAAATGGTTATTAATAAACTATTCTAAAATGACGCATCCTTTTATGGATGGTATACAAGTGCCTTTACAATTAATATATATATGGTACTCACTTTGTAATCTTTTATTATCATTCATCTTTAATATTATTTTATATTTTCAATATGGAATTGTTTTCCATTGGTTGATTATTCAAGTGAGTAATCATTGTGGGTTAAAATGTGAATCATGTGGGTTTAGAAGTCTTTGTCTGCTTCAAGTGGTATCACAGTAAGAACTAGAGGGAAAAATAAAGAATAAAAAAAAACATAAGTGAAAAAGAAAAGTTAAAAAACATGTTTAAGGTTTCCTTGAATTTAGGTCTTTGACCTCACAGTGGCTTTTAGCCATAAAATTATGAAGAATAAAAAAAACAAAAAAAATTATTAACAAAAGAAATAAAAGGGGAAATGTAAAAAAACATAAGTTAAAAAGAAAAGTTAAAAAACATGTCCAAGGATTCCTTGAATTTAGGTCTTTGACCTCATAATGACTTTTAGCCATCCATATTCAGAGTTTCTCTGGTAAAAATTGGGTTTTGACCAAAAATTGGCCTTTGGCCTTTGAATTTCATTGAAGAAGTATTAATTTCACTCCAAATATGAAGCAAGAACGAGAGGGAAAAATGAAGAAAAAATAATTATGAAGAATTAAAAAAAAGAAAAAAAAAGAAAACAAACATAAGTTAAAAAGAAAAGTTAAAAAACATGTTCAAGGTTTCCTTGAATTTAGGTCCTTGACCTCACAATGGCTTTTAGCCATCCATATTCAGAGTTTCTCTGGTAAAAATTGGTTTTTGACCAAAAATTGGCCTTTGGTCTTTGAATTTCATTGAAGAAGTATTAATTCCAGTCCAAATATGAAGCAAGAATGAGAGGGAAAAGTGAAGAATAAAAAATAAAAATATAAAATATAAAATTATCAACAAAGAAATAAAAGGGGAAAAGTTAAAAAACATAGTGAAATAGCCCATGGTTTTACGAAATAACCCATCATTTCACTTACAGTATTTAAATTATAAACTAGTTTTATAA
>LPNX010935532.1:0-30198 GCA_001517045.1 Pseudotsuga menziesii | reverse complement strand
TATTTCCAATATGGAATTGTTTTCCATTGGTTGATTATTCAACTGAGTAATCATTGTGGGTTAAAATGCGAATCATGTGGGTTTAGAAGTCTTTGTCTGCTTCAAGGACCCATTGAATAGAACCACGAAAGAAGCATAATTCACACAAGACATAATCCATTGCGTAACCTGCAAGGGCATACCAATTTGAACCAAAATCAAATGGAGGAAGGAACGATTAACTTTGTCATACGCCTTTTCAAGATCCAACTTTAGAATTAACGTAAACAATTTCTTTTGCTTAATTGAGTGCATAGTCTCCTGAACAATCCCAGTTGCATCCATAATCTGACGCCCCGAGAGGAAACCAAATTGCTCCGACGATATGTACTTACCCAGGATAACCTTCAGATGGCCTGAAATGATCTTGGTTATAAGCTTATAAAGAAGATTACACAAAGCAATGGGTCGATAATCACCAAAATTAGATGGATGCTCAACTTTAGGGATCAAAGTAAGGTAGGTCGTATTAAGATTCTCAGGTATAATGCCTGACACCCTAGTCTCTCTGATCGCTGCCACAATCTCCGCACCCATGATATCAAAAAAATGTATATAGAACTCCACAGGCCAGCCGTTAGGACTGAGACTTTTGTCCTTAGAGAAAGCTTTCAGGGGTCTCTCAACCTCCAAAATATCAATAGGACCGCCAGTCGAAAGACCCGCCTCCTCATCAACAAAGGAAGGCAAATTTTTTAGCACAACAAGTTGATCCATAATGTTGTTTGGCTTTGGGTCCTTATATAAATTGGAGAAAAAAGGCACAACACCTCCTTTAATAGAATCTTGGTCAGACACCACATTACAAGAAGCATCCAAAGACTCCCAAATAGTATTAGTTAACTGATCCATCGGACCTCAACTATTGTGCATTAAAAGTTTGTGTTAAAAGAATGCATTTAGCAGGTTAATTAATGGAACAGCATTAACATAAATTAAATACTGAAAACAGATGGAAAACAAACTGATAAACAGATATAAAGAAGCACAGAATCAAAGCGTCACAAACAGAAGTTGATAACGGAGTTCACCCCCTCCACTGGGCTACGTCTCCGGGTCCCTCTCCAATGGGTACGGATCCAATTAATCTTTCAAAAATGGTACAAAATGGTTCTGGAAACAACTTCAGCAACTGTAAACAGAATGCTATATAAAGTCTTTAAGACCTTTCTCTGGAAATTACAATCAGCCTTCGTAAGGCAAAGAAAGCCAAAGTATGACAAAGAATGTTGACTTCCACAGTAACAGCATCGAAGCACTTTACAGCAAACTCTTTGAGCTTCGCGTAACAGAGAAACGATGTACTGCGCTCTGAACGAATTGAGTCTCTCCCCTTCCAACGGTGGCCATCATCCTTTATTTAAGCACTTAGCAAGAGGAGCCATAACGGACCACAGTTGTTCTCTTCTTTATTGTCGTTACAACCGCATGCTAAACTGAACCTTGCAATCCCGCCAAATCGCTGCCCAAGCGTTATGTTACCACGACGTTCCATATCCCCGAAACGTTGCACCTAACTCCACGCACATGTGTCGACTCACAACACGTTGCAATAACCTGTAACCGGGCTATGCCACATGTAACATAACCGTTTGATGTCACCACCACTTCACAAATGTTGCAGCATCCACAACGTCGCAGCATCCAAAATGTCGCAGTAGCATCGCAGTAGCCATAACGTCGCAGCAGCC
This sequence comes from Pseudotsuga menziesii, assembly GCA_001517045.1. Classification (NCBI taxonomy): domain Eukaryota; kingdom Viridiplantae; phylum Streptophyta; class Pinopsida; order Pinales; family Pinaceae; genus Pseudotsuga; species Pseudotsuga menziesii. Next base: position 28,468 of record LPNX010935532.1, on the reverse strand, counting down.
ATAAATGTTGCAACAACATGACCGCGCGGCTCTTCGCGAACCAGGCGATGTTCCTCTTGAGGATGCCCAAACTGCGTGGCCCCTACTGCGCAAGCTGTGCAGCCCATGCAGGCTGCGCGGCCCATGCAAGCTGTGCGAGCTGCGCAGCCCATGCAAGCTGCGCGATGTTCTGTCGCACTGCACTACCCCTAAGGCTAGTCGCGCACTATGTTTAGCATATGTTATGTTCTTTGAACCATAGATTAATAACTATTGTACCATATTGGATCAGTGTAAATTAAAGATGAATAATCCTTCGAATCATTCCTCCCCATTGGAGAGCTTTTGTACCACCAAAAGCCTAAATTATTCTGCAAGTAAGTGAGGGTATAGCTCCCTCACTTTTCCAATCTCCATCCATCTTGCTTTGCTAGGATGCATGCCCTTAAGCCCCACTCGGAGGTACTCAGCATTCCCCCTTGGTGAAGTCCTTACATTTCTGTCAAGAATAACATCATACTGCAACTCATTCATATATTCAAGTGCCATATCATCAACTGAAGGAATCTGCATGATCATTTCCTCATCCATGATCATAGGAGGCTCATACAATTTAAGATTCTCAACATTGACAACTGAATAAATTTGCATGTATGGAGGTAAATTCAAGCGAAAAGCATTTGTACCGATCTTTTCCAAGATCTCAAAAGGACCATACCGGATAGGTTTAAGCTTTTTACCTTCGCCTTTCATCCTTTCTTTGGTGATATGTAACCAAACTCTGTCACCAACCTGAAATTGATGATCAACTCGATGCTTGTCATGCCTGGCTTTGTACTTTGCCTGGCTCTTCTCCAACTGTTCTTGAACTACCTGTTGCACTGCTTGGATTCTCTGAATGAACTTTAAATCTTTATCTACATCATGATGTCCATCCACTGCATCTTTGCCAAAAGAGAAGTCCATCGGTGTCTTTAGCAGATAACCAAAACAAGTTTCAAAAGGAGATTTTTTGTGGAAGAATGAACTGCATGATTGTAGGCATGCTGTATATACTGCAACTGCTCATCCCAGAGTTTAGGATGCTTAATACAATATCCTCTGAGCAGCTGAACCACTGTCCTGTTTACTACCTCTATTTTCCCATCGGTCTGTGGATGAAAAGCTGTACTTTTCTTCAGTTTAGTGTCCATAAGCTCCCATAAAATCAACCAGTATTCTCCCAAGAACCGGGAATCCCGATTAGATACAATAGACATGGGTAGCCCAAAATGTACCCAAACATTCTAAAAGAATAGATGAGTTGTTTGTTCAGCAATGATCTGTTTGTTACATGGCATTAAGATACACATTTTGTTGAATCTATCCACAACAACATATAGATAATCATGCCCTTTTCTAGACATAGGTAGTCCTCCTACAAAGTCCATAGAAATGCTTTCCCAAGGACGAGAAGAAACTGGAAGAGGTGTGTACAAACCCAATTTCCTATTGCTAGGCTTACTCGTTGCACACATAACACAGCCTCTTATGTATTTAGCTATAGTTTCTTGCATCTGAGGCCAATAACAATGATTCTGCAATACAGACAATGTTTTACTTAATCCGAAATGTCCTACAATCAATGAATTATGTGCCTCTCGGATCACATGCACTCTTTCTTTCTCTGGAATACAGAGTTTACCGAGATGATACAAGAGCTGATCATGCACAAAATAGTTCTCTTCCTGTTTACCATGGGTTAATGATGCATATACTTTCTTAAAATCTTTATCTTCTGCATACTGTTCAATATAACTTTCATGTGTAATGAACTGTTTTGAAGAATGATTGAAGCATTTGTAGGAGGCCTTGATAACATGTCTGCTACCTTATTATGAATTCCCTTTTTGTATTTAATTACAAGATGAAACTGTTGTAAGAATCCCATCCATCTTAAATGCCTACTTTGTTGTACTTTAGTTTGAGATTGTAAATATTGAAGTGGCTGATGATCAGTATGTATGACTGTTTCTTTTCCCATGATATAATGTTTCCACTTCTTCACACTCTGTACCAAAGCATACAACTCTTTGTCATAATTCGGATAGTTAATTACCACAGTAGAGAATGTCTCTGAATGGTAACAGACTGGCTTCCTCCCTTGCATCAAAATGGCTCCCATGGAAAACCCGCTGGCATCGGTCTCGATCTCAAATGCCTGCTGCAAATCTGGCAAGGTCAGAACTGGTGCGGTGCTAATCCTTTCCTTCAAAGTGTCAAAGGCTCTCTGATGTTTGCCTCCCCACTGGAAAATTTCTTTAATGCTTGTCAACGCATGTAATGGAGCAGCAATGGAAGAAAACCCAGATATGAATTTCCTCCAATACTGAACCGCACCCAGAAAAATTTTGATTTCAGTAACGGTGTTAGGATGTGGCCCATTTACATGACAGCAACCTTGGCTGGATCCACTCGCAGGTGGCCTCCACCAATAATATGGCCCAGATATACTAAAGAAGTTTTAGCAAATTCACATTTAGACATTTTTACATAAAGCTTCTCCTTCCTCAGTACATCTAAAACTTTCTTCAAATGTACAATGTGTCCCCCCCAGGTTTTGCTAAACACTAGGATATCATCCAGATATACAATTACAAAATCATCAATAAATGGTCGAAAGACATCATTCATGACCCGCATGAAAGTAGCAGGAGCCTTACATAGCCCGAAAGGCATTACAAGCCATTCATACAAACCCTGTTTTGTTTTAAACGTTGTTTTCCAGGCATCATTTTCAGCAACACGGATTTGATGATACCCACTATGCAGATCCAATTTTGTAAAATAAATGGCATGTTTCAATTGATCAAGCAAATCATCAATGCGAGGAAGAGGATACCTGTTTTTAATGGTAATTTTGTTAAGGGCCATGTAGTCGATACACATCCTCCACGACCCATCCTTCTTTGGAACCAAGACTATAGGAGAGCCACAAGGAGAAGTGCTGGGCCGGATGACCCCCTTCTCAATCAGCTCCTGAACTTGCTTCTTGATCTCCTCATTCTGCATTACAGACATCCGGTACATGGCTATGTTCGGGAGTGGCACATCCTGCTGCAAATGTATCTCATGTTGAATCTCTCTCTTTGGTGGTAACCCTTTCAGATCTTGAAACAAATCATCATACTCAGAAATGATTTCAATCAGTTCAAATTTATGCTTAGGGTCACACTCTTCAAAAGATTTAGAGATCTCATCATTTTTCATCTTAACCATCATTAACACAAAAATTTTACTAGCATTTACCAGCCTCTTCAATTGTCCTGCAGAAACTATTGCTAGGTTGGTTTTTATTTTATGTGCTCGTACAATATACTCTACACCATTTTTAAAAAGATTATACTTATTCTGCTCTCTATAAAAGACTGCTTTCCGGTCATACAAATATGGACTCCCAAGTACTATTCCACAAATGTCAAGTGGTACTACATCTAGTTCTACCTCATCCATGAACTTTTCAATAATTGCAAACTTCAATACACATTTCTTTGTAACTTGTAATTGTGTATCATTAGTAACCCAACCAAGAGGATAGGGTTTTTCATGAGGCATAGTAACTAAATGCAATTTCTTAACCACTTCTTCTGATATCAGATTTACTTGTGAACCACTATCAAACAATGTATCAATCTTTGTGTGATTTGCAATGACACGAACATGAAACAGTGCACTTCTATCTTTATCATTTTGCTTAGAAGTAGTTGGCATATTTGTACTTGCCCTAGAACTTGATTTTGTATCAATGGGAAGTGAGATACTTTTATTCTTACCTTGGATTCTGATAGCTGTAACCTTTGTTTCATCACCTGAGTCGGATCCTAAGTCTTGAATAACTGCTGCAGTAGCTTTTGCTTTGCCTTTATCCTTGTTTCCTCCGAACTTCTTTGGCCTTAACTCCAGATGAAGTTTCCAACACTTAGAGACATCATGTCCCTTCTGGCAATGTGAACATGTAGGCTTTTCACCATCTTTCTTAACTGTAGCCATCTTCTTTTTCCCCTTATCTTGACCTTTCGATTTGCTGTCAAATTTAAAGGATTTCTTCACAAAAGTATCATTAGCATTCTTACCCCTGGATTCTAAATGGGTAGCTTGAACACATACATCATCCAAATTATTGGGGTTAAACATCAACAAAGTATGTCTCAAATAAGAATGCATGCCACCAATGTACTTAAGAAGAGTTTCATGTGTATCTAATGCAACATTCAATGCAATAGCCCTCTTTCTGAATTCATGAGTATAGTCTTGAATTCTTTGTCCTTTAGCTTGTCTAAACATTTTCCAACCCATGGTTAATTGTTGGATATGGCCTAAAGGATAAAATTGCTTCCTTAATACTTCAATGAATTCATTCCAAACTGAAATAATTTTACCATTCTTTCGAAGATCTTGCTGAATCTTGCTCTCCCACCAAGTAAGAGCCATTCCACTCATTCTCAAAGTGGCCAATTGAATACTGGAAGGGTCATCATTAATGCCCTGCACCCTGCAATATACTTCAAGCTGCTTGATCCAATTGTCTAACTTTTCAGCATCTAAATCTCCATTATAAATTGGTAACTCAAACTTAACATCCAATTTGAAATAAGGCATATTAGAATTTGCATTAGCATTATGTGAATGAGAAGCATGAGAAGAAGAGAAAGTTTGAGTAGTATCAAGAGGATCACCATCACCTCCTCCTCCTTTACCCTTTTCTTCCTTCTTCACTTCTGCATCTTTGGATGAAGATCCTTCTTCTTTCTTCTTCCTTTCTGCTCGCTCATCGAGTAGAATTTCCATCATGGCTTTCATGCTCATAAAAGCATCTAAAAACTCAGATTCAAAAATAACAGGTTTACCCCATTCTGTATGTCCTTCTTCTTCCCCTCGTGGAGAAGACATGGTTCTTGAGAATGTTCTCCTTGAGCCAATTTCAGGATCTTCTTCAACTAATTCTCCTTCACCACGCTTTAACCTGGATCTGGTAAGCATTCACAAACTTGCACAAGCATTCAACCAGCTCTGATACCATAACATGATCCGTCGGACCTCAACTTGTGTGCATTAAAAGTTTGTGTTAAAAGAATGCGTTCAGCAGGTTAATTAATGGAACAACATTAACAGAAATTAAATACTGAAAATAGATGGAAAACAAACTGATAAACAGATATAAAGAAGCACAGAATTAGAGCGTCACAAACAGAAGTTGATAACGAAGTTCACCCCCTCCACTGGGCTACGTCTCTAGGTCCCTCTCCAATGGGTACCGATCCAATTAATCTTTCAAAAATGGTACAAAATGGTTCTGAAAACAACTTCAGCAACTGTAAACAAAATGCTGTACAAAGTCTTTAAGACCTTTCTCTGGAAATTACAATCAGCCTTTGTAAGGCAAAGAAAGCCAAAGTATGACAGAGAATGTTGACTTCCACAGTAACAGCATCGAAACACTTTACAGCAAACTCTCTGAGCTTCGCGTAACAGAGAAACGATGTACTGCGCTCTGAACAAACTGAGTCTCTCCCCTTCCAACGGTGGCCAGCATCCTCTATTTAAGCACTTAGCAAGAGGAGCCATAACGGACCACATTTGTTCTCTTCTTTATTGTCATTACAACCGCATGCTAAACTGAACCTTGCAATCCCGCCAAATCGCTGCCCAAGCGTTATGTTACCATGACGTTCCATATCCCCGAAACGTTGCAACTAACTCCACGCACATGTGTCGACTCACAACACGTTTCAATAACCTGCAACCAGGCTATGCCACATGTAACGTAACCGTTTGATGTCACCACCGCTTCACAAATGTCTCAGCATCCACAACGTCACAGCATCGCAGCATCCAAAACGTCGCAGCTGCCATAACGTCGCAGCAGCCATAAATGTTGCAGCAACGTGACCAAGAGGCTCTTTTCGAACCAGGCGATATTCCTCTTGAGGGTGAACAAACTACGCGGCCCCTGCTGCGTGGCCCATGCAGGCTGCGCAGCCCATGCAAGCTGCGTAGCCCATGCAAGCTGCACGATGTTCTGTCACACTGCGCAGCCCCTAAGGCTAGTCGCGCACTATGTTTAGCATATGTTATGTTCTTTGAACCATAGATTAATAACTATTGTACCATATTGGATCAGTGTAAATTAAAGATGAATAATCCTCCGGATCATTAACCTTCATCTATTAGCAACCTGATGGAAAAACATAGTGTTCTCATCACTGGCAGCCAGCCAAATAGAACGACTCTTAAGTTGGATAGTTTCCTCCTTATGTTTCATATCAAGGACTTCTGAGAGTATAATGCTTTAATGTTTTCCTGATAACTCGGACAGAAGTGGTCAAGGACCGACACATTCACAGCCAAGTGAATTCCCTTTTCAATGGAAGAAAGAAGCTCATCATTCTTAATCTTGGATTCCATCTCCCAATTTCTAATCACCGAACGAAGCTTCTCCAGTTTAAAAAGAAGGGCCCTTAATGGTGACAGGTGAGTTGGCACCTCAAAATGGAGCTGTGCCCATTGATATTTGATAAGAACATTAAAATCCTCCACAATAAGCCAAGTCGAATTGAACTTAAAAGGATATTGGGTCTTCACCTTAACGAAATCCAACTGAAGTATAATCGCTTTATGGTCAGAAGTACCAGTAGCATAATGCCAACTACAATACCGTCCAACATTTGCACACAGAGACTCAACCATAAAAAACTGGTCAAGGCGTTTGGCAATACCAGGCCCACCGCACTGTCCATTTGACCAAGTCAGTGACAAGACCATCAGGGAAATGTCCAACATATCCGCATTATCAAATAAATCATGAAAATAGTCAAACAGTGGATCGACCGCCCACCTCGACCCCCAGACCTCCTCCACATACCAACTAAAATCTAAATCTCCAACCAAAATAAGGTTAGGAAGAGCAAGAATACTGGATAACTGAACACGATCCCAGAAGGAACTATGGATGGAGTAAGGACCATAAACATTTAATAAGTGGACATCAGTCCCATAACCCTTCAGTCTACCCTTGAGAAGCAGACCAGCACAAGTATGAAAGGCCTGAAGGTCGACCATCAAAGGATTCCAAGCAACCAGAATCCCCCCAAAGAGCCCGCAAGAGTCCGAGGCACTAACCTACCACCTCTACCTCATACGCAGAAAAAAAGGAGCAAACATCAGAACCACACGACATAGTTTCTTGTAAAAAGACCACAGACGGACACACTGAATCAAGAAGACGTTTAAACGACGTATGTTTCGGGCCCCCACCAAGCCCACAAATGTTAAAAGAGAGTAAATTCATCATACACCAACACGGGAGGAAACACATGCTCTAAGTGCCTCACGAGAGGAAGACGAAAAGACATCCAAAGGGACGATAGGAGAAAACCCAGAAAACTCCACCGACTGGTCATGTATAGCATCTTTGAGACCTCGAAAACCCCCCTTACCCCCATTTTTTGACTTCCGGACAGTGACAAAGCCAGAATGTGTCCGAGGAAGCACTACAACAAAAACTAGATTTAGCGTCTCTTTTTGCATCCTTTTTTGCGTCTAGGCCATCTTTCGGTGTAATTTTCTTCATTTTTTGGACAAAATGGCGCACTTTCATGGGTTGGTGCTATTTTAGACATTTTTTGTGTCCTTTCTCTAAATCTGGCGCAAATTGCGACGTAATTTGCACCGGTTTTTGCACCTGGTTATTTGCTAGGTTTTGCATCAGGTTTTGCGACAGGTTTTCAACCTAGTTTTGCACCTAATTTTGCACCTAGTTTGTACATCTACTCTTGTTGCACCCCCTTTTACGCCCATGTTTGCCTCAACTTTTACACCCTTGTTTTCATCCTCTTTTCCATCCTTTTTTACATCCACTTTTGCATCCACTTCTGCTTCTTTTTTTGCATCCCTTCATGCGCCAAGTTTTGCATCAAATTTTACATCCTGTTTTGAGTCTAGTTTTGCATCTCAATTTGTTTTAGCAATTTTTGCATCCATTTTTTCGTCCACTTTTGCACCCACGTTTTCATCCCTTTTTGCATCCCATTTTGCATCCATGTTTACGTCTTTTTTTGCATCCACTTTTGTCGCGACCCAATTCACACCCATATTTGCGCTTATTTTTACACCCACTTTTGCTTCAACTTTTCCATCCATGTTTGCATCTTTTTTTGCATCCAATTTTACATCAGTTATTGCATCCCTTTATGCATCCATTTTTGCATCCACTTTTGCATCCGGTTTTGCGTTGGGTGTTACGACTACTTTTGCATCTAGTTTTGCATCCACTTTCGCATCCAATTTTGTATCCAATTTTACATCCATGGTTGTATCCACTTTTGTGCCAATTTTTTCATCATGTTTTGCTTCCATGATTGCATCATTTTTTGCTTCCATGATTGCATCATTTTTTGCATCCACTTTTGCATCACCTTTTGCATCCATTTTTGGTGCACCTCATTATGCACCCACTTTTGTGCCTACTTTTGTTGCATCCTTTTTTGCATCCATGTTTTTATCCGCTTTTGCATCCAGTTTTACACCCAGATGTTGAAGATGAAAATGAGGATAATGATTTTGATATTGAGGATGGTTATGATGATGATGATAATGTTGTTGATAATGAGGAGAACTATGACAATGATGATGATGATGGCGATTATGATGATGATGAGGATAGTGGCAATGACGACATTGTCAATGATTATGATGGCAATGAAATGAATGATGATGATGGTGATGATGACAATGACAATGATGATAAATACAATGAGAATGATGATGTTGATCATCTTAAAAAATAATTTGTTATTTGTCATGCATAAATTGTGTGTGTCCTACATGACCCTTTTCCACTAATCACATATTTTGGGTAGATGTTATTTCTTATGCCAAAGGTAATGATGAATAACTGATGAAAATGTCAATAATCATGATGATGATGATGTCAAGGACAATGGCGATGATGACTATTGTGATAATCATGATGACAATGACAAAGATGACGATGATGATCATCATCATCATCATTTCCATCATTGTCATCATAAAAAACATCATCATTGTCATTGTCATATAGTTCATCATCATCATCATTTAAAGCATATGGGATATGTTTACCATTTAAAGCATGCATAACAAGTTGGATTATTCTAAAACACCCCACCAAAGTACAAAATTCAAACCACAAGGGAAACATAATATTGAAATTGTTCCAATTTTCTTTCTCCCATCAAAACATGCTTCATTTTAGGGAATTATGTTAAAATCCATACATTCATAGTCCATCCATACTATACTTGTAATAAATGTAAATATAATACTTAACCAAATTTATAAAATAGGTAAATATTTTATAAATACCCTTATGATATATAAACTTCTTTCACCTTAATAATGGTAAAATATGTAAATATAATAATAATATATAATTAATATAAATATGTTACCCTAGTTCATATGTTAAAAGATTTAATATAAATAAATATATATAGTTCATATGTTATGTGATTTAATATAATTAAATATATACACATATTATTTACTTATACATTATACAAATTAAAATATAGATTAAAACCTATGAAGTTTCATAGGGAGGCGAAGCAAAACATGAAGGATTTTTCAAATATAGATCTATGTACAACTACCCATTTCCCAAAGGGGCTTCTGCTAAATCAATTTATGGATTCGGGGTTATGAGTATCACTTTGGTTCGTCTGGTCTGTCCCCAATTCGGCCATGAGAGAATTTAATTCTGTCATGAGAAGATTTCATATTATTCTACCCATGAGGAATTCTTAGGGCGCCCAGTTGGAAACCCACTGTCTTGATTCTCGGGCCAGGTCGTTCAAAGCCTAGTTTTTCGGGATGGATCAAAGTAAACTAGGAGCTCTACCACTGTTGATGCCTCTACTGTCTCTGTCTTAGATGTTTCTCTCTTAGATACTATATAATATATACCTATGCTGGTGGTGCTACTGATGCTACGTCACCAAAATTTAGATCGCTATCTCGCGATTGGATTTTGTATTACTACAAATTGGCATTTACAACTATGTTTTATAAGAGGGATTCACACAGATGGACTAATTAGGAATAGCTAGGATAAGACCCAGCCAGGAGACCTAATATGAGTAGCCATACCTCAAACTCTATGAGGGTACATAAATTACGGGGACAAGGGGCCAAATCCATATGATTGTTCGATGCTGAGAATGAACCGGGTGAGCCTGCTCTGTTATAGGGACTAATGGATCGGGCGCGCAACACTGCGAAGCTTTGGATTTATAACAAGTTATGAATGAGCTTTGTATTTCCCATAGCCTCATATATTCTTCACCATTTGCTTTCACATCATGTCCACCCTATGCTACATGAATTCTCTAAAGCATGAATTATCTAAGGAAACCGTACTCGCAGGAGATGGCACTGAGTAGGGCTCGACATTGCAGTGGTAGCGTTGTGCTCATCTTAGCCTAGCATTGTTTCTCTCATTTTAAGTTACTTTCAGAACTCAACACAACTTTGAGAGAAATTTATGTGTCATCAGCACATCTCTCACAAAAGTAGACATGTTAAGATTCATTTCTTCGTATTTTCATGGATTTAGTCGAGCCTTAGTGGGTGAATAAATTTCGTTCTTTGGCCTTACTCTTTTATAGCCTACTCTTCCGTGCATGGATTTTATAGTCTCATACAATATGGCTTACTACAATACTTCAAGTTAGCTATAAAACTTCATTACTTTAAAGAATATTAGATGACAAATCCATGAGCATTACGAATTGCCTTCAGTCAAACTTACTTGGTGGCAAATGTTATTGGGATCTACGTGTATGTTTTGGTCATGTAATTATGTGTGAAGAGAAAAGGTAAAAATAAATTCAATGGAATTGGTACATCTATCAAAACTTGTGCCCCCTGAGCTACAATATGTGCGCAGAAGGGGGTGGGCTTCTACATCCATTACGTCATGAAAATTAAGCAACAAGCTACTAATGGACATCCTGACTATATACTATCGATATTCAATACGAAGATTAACTTGGGATATTAAAAACTTGAAACAAAATATTTTCTTCACCTCTCAACCTTATTTGGCCTTTCAATGATCTTCAATACAGTACATGAGATTATAAGAGGACACACGCGAATGATCGACATGAAAAATGGCATCGCTTGTGCAAATTATGATGTGCAGAAATTGTCATGTCTCGCATAGTTCAAGTTTCAATTTCAAATGTATAGTCTCTCCACGTCCAGGTTAGGTCTTAGTTTCAAAGGTATAGTTCCTCCACGTCCAGGGGTTTCGAAGTTCTCTAAAGCTACCTAAAACTTTGAAAACTCCTATAAATATGCCCCTTGGACTTTTGGACTTTTTTGCTTTGTAAGATTCCATTGGCATTTAAAGGATCGAGGCAAAAACATTGACTTATTCACCGAATGTTTTCAAATTTAAAAACTTTATGTGCAAAATCCTTTTGGAGGAAACTTATTTTCACTTATGTGTCAATTTAGAAGTTTGATGTAACTTATTTTCACTTAATTTCCTAGACTTGCTTTCATCACATAAGCTTTTATTATCTACACACAACTTTCTCTCATTTTTTGAAACATATCGAAATCATCTTCCGTGTTTCATTTCGCCCACTTTGGGGGTATGCTAGTATAGCTTTGCTTAAGCATACAATTTTTATGTTATTAGCACTTTCAACATTTTTCTTCTAGGCTAGATTCATGAATATGTTCCAACCCATTGAGGATAATTCCAAAGTATGACTATACTTGGTTGTGTCTAGGCCAAATTTGGCGGGCATGCCAAATTTCAATCTGTATGTTTTTGTTATCCTTCCCTTCAATGCATACACAATGAAATAACCCGCTAGAGCGTTTACCCCATTTAGGAAGCCCTGAAACCTACTCCAACTTCAGATCTTCTTCGAGGAGACATTCAGCAGCCAACTGCCACAAGCAGCCAGTAGCCAAATTAAAATAAGCTCAATATAGAAACACTCCCTTTTACCAAAGTATTCCAAGTGGGGTCCCCTATGTTAGAGACTCTAACATCCCCTATGATGTTCCCTAGAATTTGCGGGGTGCTTCCACACGTCCCTAGAAGCATTTATCTAGTCCCGTGTCCTCATGTCCCCAATACTTGATAGAGCATTGATATTTAGACTTCATAAAGTGAAATAGTCTTACCCATTATCAAACTGCACAAATACATGCCCCTTATTATGATTTATTTTCACATAAACAATCTTCCAAAATTGCCCAAATATGTTCCTTAGATATTCCTTTGAGACGATCAGATCCAAACCACCAATAAATGTGTACAACAAACGAATATTAGGGATATGCATGAAAAAATCATAAAAAGTCTAGAGGCGATTACTTACTATTGTATTATTTATATAATCTTACAGAAACACTTGAAGAAGTGGCACACTATAGGCTGGTATTTAATAGGAAATTGCATAAGACTAGAAAATAGCTTGCATGACTTCACTAACACAATCGCAAAATACTAAGGTGACATGATACAAACATTAAAAAAAAAAATTACCATCCAAGACATTTAATGGTAAAAATTTGCAACTGCATATCATGTTGAATGCTAGCTTGTGTTAGCAAACTATAGAACTTACTCAAAATAATGCATTCACAAAAGAAAGCCAACACAATTTGGATCCAATTTGCATATAAATTAACAACACTTCCAAGTCCAACAAAGTACAAAAGACAAATATTGAAAGAGATAATTCTCATAACAATGGGAAATACGATCGGGGATAGGAAAATTTATTAACTTAGCTTTAAAAAGGGGATTTCAACAACGACCTCTGGAAATTATTATTATTATTCCAAGAATACCCATCATTTTTTGTTTAAGAAAGAGGATGTTAGTTGTGCACAAAAATCTATTTCTAAAATTAGGAACTACAAATCCATAAGAGGCGGGTAATTTCAGATATAATATATACCAAATTCTAAGTTGAAAATCTTAAGGTGATATACAAAATGATGAAACAAAACATGGGTTCTTATTGCACCAATTTAAGGGAAATCCCAGGATTTACTTAGCAACCAAAACATTGAGTGTATCTTATTTAACATCATGAAATGTATACTCTTCTATACCCAACATCTAATAGGAAATATTTTAGAAAAGTAATGAAATTAACTAGATATCACCATGCAATCAACTTCCAATAGACACAAAATAAGCATTCCTTGTTAAGAGACCAACAAGCATCCAATAGATTATTGAATGGAAGAATCAAAGAGTTGGAGAAGATATAAACTGAAACCACATTAAGTATGTTGTGTAGTGCATTTGTATAGTAGAAATGAAAAATGAAGGAAACAGTTGAAGTTGAACAAAAATATATCACTAACCTAAATTAGGTCGCCCATTACTTAGATATTTTTTTGTTGAGTTCGGTTCCAGGCCCTATGTGAACAAAAGCCTCTTAGCGTCCTACTTTGAGGCAATATGCATTTTAAAATATGTTTGTAATGGTAATGGAACTTGACACTTTTCTACAGGAAACTAAAACAATATCATTGATTGTAGTGATTTTGTAGATCGAATGAAACAACCATGATACTTCTCTGAACCGTATACAATTTCAATACTAGATAAGCACCAATGATCAAATGTTTCAAAGAACCTTGCAAAAAATACCAAATGATTTATTACCAAGCAATACCCATAAATCTCACTAAGGATTATTTGAACAAGGGAAACATAAATAAACTACAATGCTAAACATAGTGCAAGCTACAAATAACCATATGAATGGAGCAAGTACAAGCATACAGTTAGAATACTGTAGTATTTCAAAACAAACAAAATCCACAAACATAGTCAATAAAGTTATCAAAACCATCATAAAAGAAGATGGATAATATACAATATCCCATTTTTATCAGTAAGACATCAACATTTAAAATATCCCCATAGCAAATTCACTTCATTAAGATTTACAACATACCTTTAGGAGTGTATTGGTGTTTATAACTCCAAAAATGATTGGGAGTAGTTGAATAATGCACATAGATCTCATAGAACAATACGAACCACCCATTTAAGCCATGGCATGATTTCTCTCATTTTCATCATCAAACTTAACAAATCCATAACCTTTTGAATGGATTGTGGTGGGTACATTACCATCTTAGCAAATCTCATAGACATGTATCGAATTCGAAAACTATCTTGTAAAAGACAATATATGATATCTGAAGCCAAATATCCTACAAATATAAAATGCTTTAGTCTTTTTATAAGGCATATTATCCTAAATTGAAAGAGGCCCAATTTAATCTACACACAACTTTCTCTCATTTTTTGAAACATATCGAAATTATCTTCCGTGTTTCATTTCGCCCACTTTGGGGGTATGCTAGTATAGCTTTGCTTAAGCATACCATTTTTATGTTATTAGCACTTTCAACATTTTTCTTCTAGGCTAGATTCATGAATATGTTCCAACCCGTTGAGGATAATTCCAAAGTATGACTATACTTGGTTGTGTCTAGGCCAAATTTGGCGGGCATGCAAAATTTCAATCTGTATGTTTTTGTTATCCTTCCCTTCAATGCATACACGATGCAAGAACCCACTAGAGCGTTTACCCCATTCAAGAAGCCCTGAAACCTACTCCAACTTCAGATCTTGTTCGAGGAGATATTCAGCAGCCAACTGCCACAAGCTCTGTTGAGGTAAGACTACATTTATCATCGATACTACATTTTTTATCGGATCAATGCCTAAATTGAGAAAATAGTTTGTAGGCCATTGCTATTACCCTACAGGCCCTTCAATGCATACACAATGCAACGATGCAAGAACCCGCTAGAGCTTTTACCCCATTCAAGAAGCCTCTAAAACGTACTCCAACTTCAGATCTTGTTGGAGGAGATCTTTAGCAGCCAACTACCACAAGCTCTGTTGAGGTAAGGCTACATTTATCATCGATACTGTTCAGTGCGAGTTATTTTCCATTTATGTTTAATGTTGATGGTGATATCCTTTCTGCATTTTTTATTGGATCAGTGCCTAAATTGAGAAAATAGTTTATAGGCCATTTCTATTAACCTACAGGCCCAGTACAATCCTTACAAGATAGCATGTGGTGACAAAAAAAGTAACCAGTACATACCTCCCAAGCCACCGTGCGAATATGGATGCCTACAAAAATAGGGTTGTGTTTAAACCCTTAGCTTCCTCTGCTAAAAAAATACCTATCGGATTTCTACTTGGGTCAACTTGTTGAAACCAATGTTTTGTTCTCCGCTTGGAATACTATGAAAACATACAAATATATATTGTTTAATATGCTTTTCATTTTCGAAATTTCGTGTCCAGATTCAAGGAGGACCTGTCTTTCGTATTTACACTGTATTCGTCAATGCATATGAATTTTTCGATGGGGTTTGAAATATATTTTCATGGGTTTTCTATTATTTTCTTATGCTTCTACATATTTTCTTCCATATAATAAACTTATTGAAAAATCCTACTCTGAATGATTCTTTTAGGGTCCAAATATTTTTGACTATATATCAACTTACTGAAAAACCTTACTCTCTGAATGGTTCTTTCATGTCCTCGTAGGGATTAATGTCTCTTGCTTCCAGGTTTCCTGGTGATATTATAGAATACATATAATATTTTAGAGACTTTGATATATTCCCTGTCTATTCTTCATTTATATCTTTCACCAAGTATAAACATCTTCTGCATTTATAGCTTCTACCCCTATTAGTTGCATATTAAACATGCAAATTTGTGATTCTTGAACAAACTGTATTTTAACGTTCAGTTGTCTATATTTCCTTCATTAAGATGCAAGATGCACTTACACATCGCCAAGCCGACAACACCAATTCAATGTGATACTTCTTGAGGCTATGTTTTAAGCTAGAAAATCAATCTTTATTTTGTAGAATGAAATAGAATCCCTGGTTTTTCCCAAGCAAGCAGTAATGGCATTTCAGTAAATTAATAACTATTGGGCTATGTTGAATCAATGGTTCTATATGCAATTGTATATGTTTCCAGCTTTGCTATTGAGCATCGGTAGTACCCTTCATTGCTGGGTTCTTGCAATGGAGTTAGAATTCGTAAAAGTATATATTTGAAGCCCGACCCAGCAGCCCATGAGCCCAACCAAGCACCCCAACTGTGCAGCCTCACCCCCTTCCAGTTCCAGGTAGAGATCGATACCCAGTTCCTCCTTGGGTATATTCTCGATACCCAGTTCCCATTCGCGAGTCATCCTTACAATTTAAGATCGAGAGCACTAGTGATCAATTAACGGTAATAGAGATTCACCATTTATGTTTACCAAATCATAGTATCAGAACCACCATAACTAAAGAATAAATAACCCTTGCCCCGCAGCATTTGAGTAAACAAGGAATTCCTTAATTAGGAAATTTGTTCAACTCCTATTCCAACCTCTTGTATACACTCTGGTTTCTCTCTGTCCTATGGCGATGGTTTAATGGTTTGTACATGATTCAACAGGGAAGGGTATGTCAGCAGCATTTGAGAAGTTTTTCAAAGTTCTTTTTTTCAGGAAAATTCCCAAAGAATCATGAAATCCATTATGAGTGACGAGTCCCAAACCCTAGTTCCTTTCCAAGCCGCCATTGTGGAGAGCCTTTCTTTTTCACATGTGAGTTAACCCCTCAACCTCGGGATAATTTTTTGAATTTTATCAATAATTTTAAAATGCATCTGCTTGCTTACTCTTACTTACAAGGAATATGCTTATGCTTTCTTTCTGGTTTTCTATGCAATATATGTCATTTTTTCTTGTTGGAGGAGATATTGCCTTGTTCCATGTCTTTCCACAGGCCCTAGATATGTCTTCACGGCGAGAGGTTGGTCACTATTACAATTGGGGTTATTAATAATAAAAAAATTGTTCCTTGACTCCTCCCATTTCTTTGCAAGTATCATCTCCGTATTTTCTTTAACCTCGAGAGCCCCTCCTCCAGCATGACCATTTGCATAATAGCTTCCCCATTTTCCTCATTTGGGTGAGTCTTAGACCCTTCATGCTGGATTTTCCTACTGGATTTTCGATTTCCATTTCTTCTCTGTTGATGAATGGAAATTCTTCTCGATGGGATATACATACATATATAATTAATTTTTTTAAGATAATAACTAATTCAAACCTGGGTTATATGTTGACATGTGGTTGATGAATGGGTGAACACGATTTGCATCTAGGGTTTATGTTTTTTCTAGGTATGCATCTTGGTTTTCCTTTTTTTATTTACCACTATGGGTATCTTATTCAGAATAAGGTGTACATATCTAAGACATATTTATTATTAGAACCTGGGGTTAGAGCTCTGTTTGAACTGTATGATAAATGCAGAGGGTGGAAATATATAACTCAGGATGTCTTTTAATTTCTATTTGTATATGTGCAATTGTTGATGTAAAACTCAGTTTGTCAAGTTTCTGAAATAGGACTCATTTCTGCTTATACCATATGTATTTTTTTTTTATGAATGATATGGTCGTTGGGTGTGGAGAGTCCACTGTAGTTAACAATGCCATTCAAAGTTGCATCAAGCTACCTAAGAATCCAGTTTTCATGATTGATCCAAGAACATCGAAGTGTAGTACCATTTCCTTAGAGATAGTATTTAGAAGGAAATAATGGTATCTGATGTTCTTTTTAATACAGAGCAAGTGTCGTTGGGATTAATTACCCATAATCCAGATGCTCAAGTCATCGATCTTGGCACGACATGCCCATAGTCATTGGGGAATCTGGTAGTTCATTGGGAAGAACTACACAGTCATTATGGTAAGGTTGTAAGAGAGATTATGGAGAGATTATGGCGAATCGTTCCAGCGATCCTTTGGCTTAGCGCGGGTATCCTTGGATTCTTTATTTATGAGGATGTTGCACTCTCCATTAGAAAGATTTGAAAACATTGGCCAAATGAGAGATAGAAGTATTCCATGCTACTGTCATACAAAAGAGAATAAGTTTCTTATCTGCTTGTCTCACTTAAGCTACTTCCCATGATCACTGGCCATTGGTATTGTCTGCAAAGGTGTCCTAATTACGATAACCAGTATGTTATCATGACTTTGTGTGTGGATATTTATTTATTTATTTATTATTCACTCTTGTGCCCTGCATAGGAGCCAGAAAATTTGTGGGTATATTCTGTCCAGTGTAGTTGAATTGAATGGGTGGTTTAGATGGAAAACTAGTAGAGAAAACATCTTTGATGCTGAAGTAATAAGCTTGTAGAATGGAAACAATGGGGGATACAAAGGATATATTGTTAATACTTGCAGAAAATTGGGTTCCATTAGGGCCTTCACAAGTCTGGCCAAGACAAGGAAGCAGCCCTAGGTCTATGTTGAATAACAGTTTCTCATCCACTCTTTTAGGGACTTCAATTGGGTGGTCTGGTGAAGCTAGGATTCGAAGGATGCTTCTAAATGTATTGGCACTCTGGGTGTCATTGTAGAATGGGAGGTTGGGAAACACTGGGGGCAAAGAAGTATGGGCTGCCTTTGTATTCTAAAATAGCAGTGGCTGTGCTGTTATTGAATGGAGCAGAAGATGAACTGGGGTATGCCCGGGAAGCCATGTAATACTTCCTGAAATGCTTATTGGCAGTGAGAAGTACATTAGTTATTTTCCCTGGACCTAACATCATCGCCTTTGTTGTGTATGGCTTCGTGTAAGATGCGTCTAGGCAGACAACGATAAAGTCGTGGTGGGAAACTGAGAAAACAATTTAGTATTCAGAGCGACGTTAATGATCCTGAGCAGATAGGTTTGTCCATATGTAACAAGAAGCCGAAAGGTATCTACATTCATGGCCAATATAGAATTTGTTTGAAGCCGAAAGGTATCTACATTCATGGTCAATATAGAATTTGTTAAGTTGTTAGAACATTTCACCGATATTAACATCAAATCTGAAACATCTGTTAAAGTAGCATTTGATTAAATCAGTGGATCATTAGACTTATTAAACTTTGAATTTAAAGATTTGAGAAGTAAACTTTTCTGCTCTGTAAAATTTACATAAAATTGATTCTAATGGATTCAAAATTAAAATAAATTTACACATTTAAATATCAAACAAAACACAACAGTGTCTTAATTATGTGACGTTTAGCTTTTTGGTTCATCTTTGTGGGTAGAGTCTAAACATCCAACTCAACATTCAAAAAATGTTAGTAGTATTCTACAATGTTAAAACCACTCAATTGGATAATGGATTATGTGCTTCAATTTGGTGACGTTTACTTTCAAAGTGGACAAGAAGGAAATCTTACAGGACTTGCATTGAAAAATTGTGTATATTCATTTCCTAGAAAATAAAGTCGATTGGATTAACTGCATAAATAGATACCCGTTACAAAATAAAAAACACAAGGAGCGAACCACTGGACAAGGCTTAAATAACTTATCCTTGCTTGTCTGATTTTGTGCAATGCAACAGTTCTGCAACATCATCGATGTTAATGCCATACTCATTGTTGCTTTTATATCATCTAGATTTTGAAGGACATTAGGGTGTGAGGGAGGTGCGCACATACATATGCATAAAATATATATTGCAAAAACGTAAAACTTCTACAAATCAGAAATAGAATTTGTGTATAATATAAAAAACATAAAACATAAAACATGTGATATGATCTATAAAACTAAACTTAATACCATTGGACAACATTACTTTGCAATTTATATGAAGGGTACATAGCTGTGGGGGGTATAAATTTGAGGAACATTAGTAGGCTTACATTCTATATTTTGGCACTAGACGCACAATTTGGATCTCTATAACAATTTGGCAAGCAATAGAAAGAACAAATCAAACCTTTGTATAGCTACATGACATCAATTATATAGAATGAATTTCTATATCAGCTAGTTGGCATGAAATAGGTAGGTCATATTATTAGGATAACTTCCTGACATATTCATTTAATAGATCGCATGGCATGGAAAATGCTTAATTCAATCAGATTGTTCGGGCATCGAGGACGCAGATCAATCCTTCAATTAAGAATATTAGGCATGGGATTAGACTGTTCAAATCATAATTTCAGATTGTTTTGAGGGCACTCTCAAGTTTAGTTGTGGGTCCCTTCCTGCACTCGTCATGTGTACCCTGGAATGGGGAGGTGTGTTGCTATGATAGGGAGATGCTCCAGTACTATTTTAAAAATGTTGTCTTATATTTAATTATGCATGCTTGTTAAAATCTATAGCTTGAGTTAAAGAACTCGCACAGTTCTTTTATCACGGTTTCTTGCTTTTTAGAATTACTCCTATCTGTCATGTTTTATTTATAAAATAGAAATATTTTTGAAACAGTTTTTTTTAATATCATAATGATCATGGGATATGGATTAGATTAAATATGTTGGATCAGATTAAATATTTATTTGATTAGTTGTTCTCTTGTGGTATAGCTCGAAGGAGTTGTCAGAACATTGACTGCTGCTGGTGACCATGAAAAGATATCGACAATAATCAATGTGCTGACGCATGAATTTGCTTCCTCCCCTCAAGCAAACCATCAAAAAGTATGTAATACAAAGCTGTCATTACCTTGAATATCCATCTAAATCTTATAACAAGTTGATATTGTTTTCTTACTAATGTTCTGCATTTCTATTGACACACATTTGAACATTGAAAAAGGTCAAAGCAAAATTCTTTCTAGTAATAAATTTGCAGGGGGTGCAAATTTTGGTTTTGAGATTGTGGTAGAATAATGTTTGCTGTAGTGAAGGCCTGCATATTTTGAAAAATAAAATTTCCCAGTGGGTAATGTTGTTTTTTCTACGATATTAAAATATAGAAATGTCCTTCTAAACAGTAATCTAATTGCAAGTTTGGCTTTTCTAGGGTGGTTTAATAGGTTTGGCTGCAACAACTGTTGGTTTGGCATCAGAAGCTGCTCAAGATCTAGAGGTGAGTGCTATTTTAGCAGGTCTTGTTTTAGCTCATAGTCTTTTTCATGTGTCAAAAACTTTGGAAAGTGGAAAGTCAATAGGGATACATGCGAAAGACGCGACATTACTAAAAGTAATACTAGTAACATGATTTGTTCTGAAAGACATGTTATCACTGAAAGTAATTCTAAAAACATGAATTGTTCTTGTATCAAACTGCGATGAATGAAGAGTAAAATACTAAGTCTAATTGAAATGAACGTGGTGGTAAAATCGATTTTTATCATATAAAATAGATCAGTTGTGAACTCAAGCTGATGCTATTTCAAGAGTGGAAAGTGAAAATCCATTAATGTTACCATGTGAGAGGCATAGTTTTAATAAAACTAATTCTAGAAATATGATTTTGTAACTTTTTCTTTGTATCAAATTGTACGGATTGTAATATTATAGAAAAAACCAAGACTCAAGTTTGGTAGTATCATCTAGAGTTGATCACTTGTAGTGAGCTCAAGCACACCTGTTTATGAGCAGAAATTATTTTGTGAAACATCTGTTACTTAGGATGAAAGCTTTGGAAAGTCAATAGGTACACCATTCAAGAAGCATGGTTTTGATAAAAGTAATTCTAAAAACATGGTTTTTTTTGCATCACTTTTTGGTGATAAAACTCTAAAGTGTCAAGTGAAATTGATGTAAATAAATATGTATCATCTGATCACTTCTGATGAGCTCAAGCTCAAAATTTTGCAAGATCTGGTAATTAACTATGGTAGCAGTTTTGCTGTGGATTTATTCATGTATTCATTTATATATGTATGTGTGTATATATAATGACCATCTACCCATCTACTTATACATTATAATGTGGGTAACCTACTTCCCACAATAAATGGACGATTTTGTTATGGTAACTATTTAACATTGGCATGTCATATAGAGATAATGTGTGGGGATGGGTGGCCATGGGTAACATCCAAACGAGGATATACTTAAAATAGAATAAGGTGCCTCTCACCCTAGGACCTAATGCCAACTCCAAGTCACCTGAAACCGTGAAACAGTTTTGATATGGAAATGACACTTTTCAAAATGTTTAGGAAGTGTGAAAATGGCATATTTAAATAATTTAAAAAATAATTAATATAAAAAATAATTTAGACTCTAAAAAGTTTTGTGCTTTCATTTCAAAATTTTAGATTTTTTGGGTTTGTTGCCTACTTAGGGCCTTTTTATGCACAAACAAGACATTCCTGGATTTCACTCCCTTTGAGGGCTTTTAAGCTTTTCTCCTTTGGAACAAAGGAAACATGCCATTTATGGTCTTTTGGATAGGAAGTGTCTCAAAAATCTAGTGGAAATGTTTCCAGAAACAGGAATGCCCTGCAAACATTTCATGGGTGTTTCATACCTGTTGTGATTTCCAAAATATTTCTGGGCAGGAAATAGGGGCTATGCAAGCATTTCCTATGGCCTTGCCCTATTGTAACTTCTCATAGGACAATTGTACCAAAATACGTAATCCCAATTGGATTATGCAATTGTGTTTTTTATTTTTATTCAATATTTGGCATAAAAAGTGAACAAGCTAAAAAAATCAAATTCGAGAAAGGAAATCAAGGTCAATGACACTTTACATTCTTAGTCAAACTTTAAATGTACAAGTTTGAAGGTTTGAAGTGAATGGCTATTTTTATTTTTGTGAATAGTTGGCTTTTTCTGGGAACAATGTGGTTGTTTAAATTTCCTTTTCGCCAACTTGAAATATAGCTGATATATCATGGTCGCTGACATTGAATAGCTTATCCCATTAATATTACACTTATCTTTAATTCTTCTATATGCTTTGTTCTATTATTTTTCTTTCATGGAATATGGATATATATTTGAATGTGTATGAATATATCTCTATTTATGCACACATATACCTTCATATACTTGCATATCATACTGTAGTCACATGTGCACAATAGCATGTGTCCTTGGCTAATAATTTTTTTGCTAATATAAATTGTCTTTGTTGGTGTTCATTGTTAAATTATTCATTATATCATGTATGATGCGCATAGTAGGTGTCTTCTTTTAGTAACCATTCATGAGTTCTTCTCTTAACATCCCTGCTGAACAAAATCACACCATCAATGAATAACAACATTTCTGTAGCAACACACACATCCTCAATTGGATGCTACAACTATTTCTTAAACACATCCCTTATTCTTTGTCCATATCAAGTTTAGGTTATTAGGTATGCATCAATACATTATGTTGTTCTCTAAGACCCTTTTGCGGACCACTTTAATAGATTGCATAATTGTATAGGATATTTTGTTGCATGAGCATGGTAGATTTTTTTGCTTATTAGTGTGTTTGGAAAAATAAATTGGATTTTAAGCATGTTTGTCTTTGGATCTTATTGTCTTTTATTAGAATTACAAATGATGAAATCTATGTGTTAATATTTCTCCTCTTCCTGATTCTTAAAGGGTGCTAGCTCAATGGAAGAGCACCTGCTTTACAAGCAGGAGATTGGTGGTTCGATTCCTCCATTCTCTAATGATATTGCAATGTATTTCTAAAGGTAAAAAATGTAGTAGTGCAAGATGGATGCAATATTATACGCAATACTAAATGCAAAACATGATGTAAAAGTGGACGTCACACCAAACACAAAAGTGGACGCAAAATCCGACCTTATGTCAGACGCAAATGTGGACACAAAAATGGATGTCACACTAAACGCAAAATTGGATGCAAAAAGAGACTCAACACTAGACACAATTAATGACTCAAAACTAGATGTAATAATAGGTCCAAAACTAGACACAACAATAGATGAAAAAGTGGATTCTTAACTAGACGTAAAATTGGACATTAAATTGAGCACAAAATATGGTGTATCGATGAACACAAAACTGGGCGTAACACCAGGTGCAAAATTGGAAGCAACATTTGGCGCAAACAAAAACTTAAAACGAGACACACTTTTAGATGTAAGAAGGGACAAAACATTGGATGTAAAACTAGACGTAATATTGATTGCAAGATGGGATGCAACATTGGACACACAACTAGATGCAATATTAGATACAAACATGGGCGCAAAACTAGGCACAACACTAGGCGCAACACTGGGTGCAAAATTGGGCTCAAACATAGATGCAAAAAAAGACATCAACCGGGATGCAACACTAGGTGCAAACCTAGATGCAAAATATGATGTAAAATGAGATGGAACATTTGGCACAAACATGGATACAAAAAAAGATGTAAAACAAGATACAAAATTAGATGCAAATGGGGATGCAACATTATAAGTAAATTTGGATGCAAAACTAGATGCAATATTGGGCCTAAAATTGGATGCAAACCTAGATGCAGGATTGGAAGAATAATTTTATGTAAAACATGGTGCAAAATTGGGTGCAAGAGTCGATGAAAAACTAGGAGAAAAATAAGACGCAACATTGGATGCAAAAATGAGCATGAAACTGGGTGCAAACAAGGATGTAACAAAGGACGCAAAAAAAGATGCAATAGAAGTTGAAAAATTGGGCCCAAATAAAGGCATAACATTAGATGCAAAAAATTCGGCCCAAAAATGGACACAAAAGTGGATGTTAAAAAGGACGAAAAAAAAGATGCAATAGACGACGTTTTACGAAAATGTACAATAGCACCAGGTTTAGTGCTAGATTGGTCACCACAATTGGGAAAAAATTACACTAAAATCCGGCGCTAAATCCAGTTTTTGTTGTAGTGAAGTTATAGAATATCAGTGCCCGGGGAATCCACCAGCGCAAAGACAAGATTAGGAGTAAACGAAGGAGAGGGGGCCAAAGAAACACCCCCCTCATCAAGAGGATCAGAAACAAGGTTCAGCTGGGAGTGCGAAGAATCAACAATATTATCATCTCGGATCGACGAAGAAGAGAGAGAGATATTCAGACGAACTAGAGAAGCCGATGGGAGAGGAGGAAAGGAGGTGGGACACCTTAAATCAACCCCAAGTACCGAACAACTGATAGGAGACTAAAGAGAGGAAGATACCTGACCCCCCACCCCTAAATCAAGACCCACAACCGAGGAATGTACAACCTGCAACCCCCCAACATCAGACCGAACACCAGGAGACAAGACATCCACTTCCACAACCCAAATAGACTCAAGAACTTCAACAACACTAAGGAATTTCAGAAGTAATGGGATGTGTGAATTGAACTTACCTAGGAAATCTTTAGTCTAAACCTTGTCCAACAAAAGCAGGAAGCACATGTCTTTCTCAAGTTCAGCTGGACTAGCAGCAGGGCACGCAAAAGGCCCACCAAATGAAGAGCCACCACGTCGATGACAAACCGCCTTGGAGTGACCCGTTTCACGACAAAGGTGGCAATGAAAGGCCACTTTCCAGTAGTCTAATTGTTGAATGATAGACCCTTGGTCCCAAATGATTTCCAGCTCCACAGGGAGCCCTTTGGAGACATCAAGATCAATGAGCATGCGTGGAGTCGAGCGTTCACCACCAAGCAGGTGCTCATCTTCCATAAGGATGAACATGCCAAGAGAAGAAGCCGTCTTCATAAAACCCTGAAGAGACCAACAATGAATTGGGAAATCCGGTAGGCAGACCCATAAATGACGACGAAGAGGGCGCTCCGCCCGTGGGTCAAAACCTACATGCCACCTGCTCAAGACCAAAGAACCCAACCCCAGAATCTAGTACTTAGACTCTACAACAACCCTATCCTCAACAGACAGGAATTGAAACAAAACCCACCCATTCACCATTGTCACCACCTTTGGAACGGATTTGAGCAAAGGTTTCCAAACATCACGGACCCAGGCCAGAATAGCCGAACAATGCGGCTGCACATACTCAAAATGCCCAATGAGGGCCCTTTGAGACAGAGCCGAAACCATGTCTAGGGTAATGTCGCGACCCAAAACGCAAACATAACGACCAGGTTTAACCTTCTCGAAAGCAAGGTGAGCCACTCTTTTAGGTGTCACAAGTGCACCAGAAGCAACATGACAGTTACCCGCATGCTGAGACGGAGGTTTACGTGCCGCCAAGAGAGGACCGACCGTAGGCAAACCTTCGCGGCCTTTCAGAAGACAACTGACAGAATTAGGAAACCACTTTGAACAATGAATACTAACCAACGGGTTAGTCCAAAACCCTAAAGGTTGAGACGGAGGAGGCCCCATCAAAAGACCACCACAAAAGGCCTAGAGAAACCCAAAAAGCACCCACCACCGATGGTGAAAACCCTGATAAAGACAGATGGAGCCGACCAAAAAACACAAAGAAAGTTTTCCACTTTTTTAACTACAGGTTGGTACTAAGTCTGTAAACTAACAGACTTAAATCTTGTAATACCAAACCCCTGAGAAAACCATGGCCAAAGAATAAAAGACACAATGCATAAAAACGAAGGGTGTTGGAGTAAGTCAGATAGAATACACAGAAAGGCCGAAAATATCGAGAAGCTCATGACACTGACATCACAAAAAAAGCTCGCGCTAGCCCAACACAGACAAGCAGCAACACCGAGGAGCATAGGAGAGTAAAGTAAAAATGCAAACTGAGCAAACAGAATGGCTCAACCCCCAGAAGAGAACAACTCCACATCCAACATAAAACTGATAAAAAAACTCCACCAAAACCATAAAAAACAAAGAAATGCCGGAGAAAAAGAAATTAAGTCCCAGATGAACAAAGCCCAGAAAGGTGTCGCAACCACACCAGACATTGCACTAGGGTTTCAGATGCTTCCATTGTCCCAAAGATGATCATTATCATACACCTAACACACCTTATCCATGCTTGTCTAAAAATCACTTCCAAATGATGAACCACTTCTTGCATAATGTTCATAGTGAACCAAGTAGAACATTCCACTTTTTAAACTTTCCCATTGACCTCTTTATCAAATTATATTTGGAATAAATGCTATTTTTTATGATTATAATTAGATTTATGAATACTAAATATTTAAAAATGAATATGACTGAAAAATAATATATCATCACATGAAATTTCAAAATATAATGTATATTGTTATTTAAATTTTCAATTTAAATATTTAAAGCAAAATAATTAATGATAATAATACATTCTTGGTTTTCAATTGAAAACTTTGGAACATTTGGAATGTTTTGAAAGTTTATGTAATTAAATATTTTATATTTATATAGGCATAATAAGCTTTATATTGATACAAGTATAATAAGCTTAATAAAGGCTAAGTAATTGTAAACATTGTTAAGTTTTTTTCATTAAAAGCGGTATCCTAGTGAATGGAAAATAAACAAATTATATATTAAAAAATTAATCAACATAAAATATCTCTTAATTCATTTTTAATTTTTATATATTTTTGAAAATATCTCTTGATTCACATTTAATTTTTTATGTTTTTGTTTTTACTAACATAGTGTGTATGAATACAAATCATAAATTGTTATTAAAAGTATTTGTAGAAGTTATTTATGAACAATGAAATCTAAAAGAAAAATAATGCTTTTTTAAGGTAGTTTTGTTACTATATTTATGAAGAAGAAATTTCTATATAAGATTTATTGGAAAGTTCATAAAATTATTTCATACCTCCATGAAGAAATTTCCAGTTAAAATTTATTGAAAAGTTCACAAAATTATTTCATGCCTACATCTACGAAAACATAAAAACAAATAACAAATTTTCTATCCTGAACCATAATTATTTTACCATTTACTATAATTGCTTTTGTTAAGCTTCAAGATTAGTTATATATGGATTTGAATATAATTGGTAATTGAGCTCACGGCATGCATCTTCCACTTTAGAAGAACTTGTATGAAACAATAACGCAGGTTTAAAAAGCATGACATCCATGACATTTAGTACCCAAACATTTTTTAGATTGTCTTTTACTATTGATCCAATTAAAGTTTGTCTTAGAATTACAACATACCTTGTATTTATTATGCAACATACCATTGTATCCACTATATGTGACTGTTTCTTTCTATCAACATTTCAAGTTAGATTTCATTATGTTAAATCTTTAGTAAACATCATATCCAATAAGCAAATGAGACAAGTAATTGTTATTTAAGTAACTTGTGCAAAACAACAAGTTCATAAGCGACGAATTCTCTTGTTTTATATAGTGTTCATAATTCTCAAAGTAAAGGGTCTACCTCTAATTACTTTATATTATGGGATGTGCTTAAATTTATAGTATATAAATTGAGGTAAATTGCTCATTAATTACTAAACCATTTTCAAAAGAAATATAATAAATTGGGATGAAAGAAAATGCTAAATTTATAATATATAATTGAGATAAGTTGCTCATTAATTACTAAACCATTTTAAAAAAGAAGCATAATAAATTGCTATCATATGAGGGTGTGTGCAAGAAGATGAGGGACCTTTTTGTGCACGTTAGATGCAATAGAAACCTGAAAAATCAGGCATCCCTCGACTTACTTGGATTTTTTGAGAT
>LPNX010935501.1:42022-52695 GCA_001517045.1 Pseudotsuga menziesii | reverse complement strand
TGAGAAATTAATCAAGTACACTGTTGACCACAAAATGCTAATCATGCTTTATAGAAACAGGTCAGCGTCTCAAATTATCCAAGCTAAATGACCTAAAAATATACACAACTAAGTGCACATGGTATCTTTCATCACATCCCTCACATTAACTCCAATATTTGGTAGGATCACTAAATATTGGGGGAAAACAACATTCCCACTTGAAAATACTACCAATCTAGTAGGAGGAAACACAAAACAAGGTCTCTGCAAGACCTGGCATGATCTTAATTGCATGTTGGCTCCTATGTTTTTGGAAAGGACAATAATGGTGGAAGAAGATAACACATAATACAAGGAATAAGTTGTGGAAACAAGCAATGGAAAAAACTGTGTTGGGTCCTCTCCTGCAACTATTTAAAGAACATGAGGCAAGAAATAGAAAAGAGAGTATAATCAAAGAAGAAGTGAAAGAATGATGTAGTAGTGTAGAAGTAGATCCAAGTTTTTGTATAAGAGATGATCTTTTCTAAGTTTAGGTTATGGGATATCTTAGTATGTAATATTTTCATGGGTTTAGTTGATATATGTAAATCCACAATAGGTCATACAAATATTAGGTTGAGGTTGTAGAGTGGTGTGGATGTATTGCATCAGAGGTCTATTGATTAATATGAATGCATATTATTGCCCCCCTTAAATTTTATGTGCATATGATGTGTAACAACTTTTGTTCTTTTCTTTGCATCCATGGTTAAAATTGTCTGATAAATATATGTTGTGGTATCCTGAATATAGAAAAAAATTGGTTTAGCCCTGTAATTAACCCTCCTTTCTCTACATAGTTCTTGGTTGTGCTTTGGTTGATACGTTCTCATTTGGGGGATTGAAAATGCCAACACACTAGAATACATTGGCCCCTTTTGTTGGCTCTTGTGCATTAATGTTGAGATTTTGCACCAACAAATGGTTCCATTGCTTGTACCTGGTTTCTAACAAAGCATCATTAACTGCATGGATTCCCTAGTGTCGGCAATCCATGCTCAATATTGGTGGGACAATAAGTTTAAGGAATTTCTAATATAAGAAGCTAAAATATAGCGAGGGATCCACCAAAACTAAGAGAACATGTCCTTTACAAAGGAACAATATTAGGTGAGTACGATGTTTTGTGGATTGCATTCTCCAAAATATCGCAACTGACAACAAAGAATTGTGTGGTGGACTCAAAGATACCTAGTAGCATTGCATCGATTGAATACCCCACTAACTAGGGATATTGATTTTTCGGTAGAAAACACTCTGATAAATTTAATTGTGGAATTTACAACATAAAACAATAAAGTTGTATCTAAGGATGATGAAGAACTCAAATGGGGAGCAAGAGGAAGAATGTTGAAGGAAATTTCATTGTGTATTAAACCCTGGATTGTTGAATAAATATTTTTTCCATCGAACTAGATTATAATGGAGTAGTAGAACCCACACCCCTATAGGGTAATGGTTTATTTCATGTTGCTATATTGTAGAAGGTAGAAGCTTTTTATAAGGGGGAGATCTATCTGTGACACTAGAGCTGAGTGTGAAGAAAGAAGAAGGGTAATCTAGTTTCACCCCATTCGCACTTGTTTAATTCAATGGAATCTAGGGTGGTGAAATGCTCTACTCATTTCTTGATGAGAAGCCACACAATCGAAACCCTCACCTTGCACTACCTCCATAAAAAATGAACAACTACCAAGATTTGAATGCCATAGAAAAATTGCATCCTGTTGGAGGAGCTAGTTGGTGAGCCGACTAGATTAGTTAACCAACTAATCGGAGATTAGGTCAGCCTCCAAAGGTTGTGTCGGTTGACTGAAGCGACAAGTAGTTATTCATAACTGTTTTGTAATCATATATAATACGCTATTGAGCCAGATAAGAACTTGGTTCAGTTCTATGTATGTATGGACCCTCATGTGATTCACTAATATAATATGTTATTCTATCCTCTGTTCTTGTCTCTTGTTTCTGTATGAATATATGGTTCTATATGTGTATTATTGGTAACCTTATGTGATGTGTGTGATTACAACATTGGTTTTGTTTCCAGTAGTACATATACTGGTGATATGACCATACATAGATGATATCAAAGAAAGAGATTAAGAATTGGTGTGAGCGTGAGATTGCAAATTATTTACAGAATTACATGAGAAGAAATAGACTGACCATTGCTCAGGCGAAGGAGAAATTCTTCATCGAAACACATGAGAAATTTGTAGAATCGGTGCCCCAGTTGTTGAAAAAACTAATAGATGAAGCTGGAAGCAACTAAATATCAAGAATTGCTTTAGAAACTGATCCGAGGAGGACGAAAAAACCTATTGGTGTGGTTTGTGAAAATTGCATACGAATACATTGAAGAGAAAGGAGTGGAGGAGAGAGTTTCAGTTGAAAGTATTGAAAAAATATTCTATATCGACTTTAGTGAGAAATTTCTTTGTTTACTACCGACCCTTTTGTTCAAATTTATAATTGACAAAGGAGTAGGCCACATAGTCAAACCTCATCCATCACTCATTGAACTGCCATCAAACACTAACTGGACGAAAAAGCAGAAAGAATGGGAAAAATTTATTGCAGAAAGGGAGTGGGAGTACTTCCTAAACAAGAAGATAGAACTATTCGGGCTTAATAAAGTGTCGGGTAGGGTATGGTAGGGTAGATGGACATGTGTCAGGGTAGAGTAGAGGGATTCTAGTTGAACTAAAGAAATACCATCACCAACAAACAAAAGTTGACCTAAGAAGGAAATTGAATGAACGGTGACTCACAAAGGTGCATTTGACTTACAGAAGATAGAAAGGGAGAAGAGGCAGAGAAGAAGGGAAGAGATACGAGAGAAAGATATAGCGCTCCAAAGAAGAATGGTTTCCAGGGTGACAAAACATGAGGAAAATCTGCCGCAGTCGGGTCACGACCGATAGGAGGAAGGCGTAGATGACGAGATGTCACCAATGGAGGAATATTTGTGGATAGAGCAGCAAGAAACTCTCCCACTGGAAATACCCCAAAAGATAATACCTCTATCTCCGATAAATCCAAGTACGCTAATGTAGGCCATTGTCGAGGAGAAGATGAGACTAAGAGCTAGTGAGTTCAATATATGGAGCCGACTAGACGATGAAGTAAATGATGATAATCATTTAGTAATCTATTGACCGAAGGAAGGAAATTGGGTTACACTTCAAGTGCACCCGTCCAACCGAAGCTTCCATTTACTGTACCCCAGACATGAAGGAGCACTCCCCCTGACAAACACAACTTTACAAAACAAAGATCATTCCGACTCAGGGGCACAATAGTGCAGTTGCACATTGATAGAATAAGTCGAGACTGACCAAAAAGTTGTTGAAATAGAACCAACAAACAAAATATCTACTGGAAATGAAAGTTTTGTCAATACTATATGTGGACAGAGAGTTACATGGAATATCCCATTACCCCTGCCACCGCCCCCCCCACCTCCCGAAGGAGAAGCCGACACCGACATGGGGCATGGTTCATAACACATCCCCCTCTATGAGGGTGACACAGATCCTAGGCGACATTGGTTCATATCCGAGTCAATGTGGGAGGCCAATCAAGTTACAAATGAAGATAGAAAAATGGCGCAGTTCACAGGTGCCCTACAAAAGAGAGCATTAACATGGTATATGACCTATACCGAAAGGACACCTAACGCATCTAAAGTAGAGATAAAACAATAGTTTCTATCCTTCTTCAAAACACTATATGCAAAGCATCTGGTAGCGAAAATACTTATGTCTATAGTTCAGAAACCAATAGAAACTGTTTGGGACTATGACAAAATATGGAAATACCTCTTGAGCCAAAAAGACTATGTTATTGATGAACAATTATTGATTCAATGGTTTCTTGCAGGGCTCTCCCAAAAGATCCAATGACATATAAGTATGGAGACATTCAAAACGTATGAAGAAGCACTGACAAAAAAATCTATAGGTCGATATGGATGAGGACTACCTAACATACCCTACCACTACAACAAAAATTGGATTTAGCGTCAAATTTAGCGCCGGATTTTAGTGTATTTTTTTCATAATTGTGGTGAACAATCCAGCGCTAAACCAGGCGCTATTGTACATTTTCGTAAAACGCCGTCTATTGCATCTTTTTTTTCATCCTTTTTAACATCCATTTTTGTGTCCATTTTTGCACCCAATTTTTTGCATCTAATGTTACGCCTTTATTTGCGCCCAATTTTTCAACTTCTATTATATCTTTTTTCGTGTCCTTTGTTACATCCTTGTTTGCACCCAGTTTCACGCTCATTTTTGCATCCAATGTTGCGTCTTATTTTGCTCCTAGTTTTTCATCGAGTCTTGCACCCAATTTTGCACCATGTTTTACATAAAATTATGTGTCCAATTCTGCATCTAGGTTTGCATCCAATTTTAGGCCCAATATTGCGTCTAGTTTTGCATCAAAATTTACTTATAATGTTGCATCCCCATTTGCATCTAATTTTGTATCTTGTTTTACGTCTTTTTTTGTATCCATGTTTGTGCCAAATGTTTCATCTCGTTTTACGTCATATTTTGCATCTAGGTTTGCACCTAGTGTTGCATCCCGATTGATGTCTTTTTTTGCATCTATGTTTGAGCCCAATCTTGCACCCAGTGTTGCGCCTAGTGTTGTGCCTAGTTTTGCACCCATGTTTGTATCTAATATTGCATCTAGTTGTGTGTCCAATTTTGCATCCCATCTTGCATTCAATATTACGTCTAGTTTTACATCCAATGTTTTGTCCCGTCTTGCATCTAAAATTTTGTCTCGTTTTAAGTTTTTGTTTGCACCAAATGTTGCTTCTAGTTTTGCACCCGGTGTTACGCCTAGTTTTATGTCCATCGATACACCATATTTTGTGGTCAATTTAATGTCCAATTTTACATCTAGTTAGGAATCCACTTTTTCATCTATTGTTGCATCTAGTTTTGGACCTATTATTACATCTAGTTTTGAGTCATTAATTGTGTCTACTGTTGAGTCTCTTTTTGCATCCAATTTTGTGTTTAGTGTAACATCCATTTTTGTGTCCACATTTGCGTCTGACATAAGGTCGTATTTTGTGTCCACTTTTGTGTTTGGTGTGACGTCCACTTTTACATCATGTTTTGCATTTAGTATTGCGTCTAATATTGCATCCATCTTGCACTACTACATTTTTTACCTTTAAAAATACATTACAATATCATTAGGGCATGGAGGAATCGAACCACCAATCTCCTGCTTGTAAAGCAGGTGCTCTTCCATTGAGCTAGCACCCTCTAAGAATTAGGAAGAGGAGCAATATTAACACATATATTTCATCATTTCTAATTCTAATAAAAGACAATAAGACCCAAAGACAAACATGCATAAAATCCAATTTATTTTTCTAAACACACTAATAAGCAAAAAAATCTACCCACAACTACATTTCAACCAAAAATCCGACGGCCGTATTGTCGGATTTTCAACACTTCCCTGTCGCATGTACGACACTATGATTTTTTTTAAGCGTCGGTGGATTTTTGTCGGTTATCCGACATCTTTCCAATCTGTCGATTAAGCGACAACTCAGTTTACCGTCGGTTAAATGTAAATCGTCGGTTATCCGACATCTAATTCATATTAAACTTTAAACACGCATCACTTAAACTACACTTACAGGCCGTCGCTTCTACAGCATGGCCGTCGATTCACCAATAAAACCCGTTGCTTAGCCGACGGATTATGAAAACTTAAACGTCGATTAAGCGACGGTATTGAATTTTTTTTTTTTAAATTCATCTACAGGCCATCGCTTAACCGACGGCTATAAGTGTTTTAAAAAAAAAAATACAAATGCCAGATTACTAGAGTGTGGTATGTTTCATCCCGTGAAATAGCAGAGCCATTGTGACCATTGCCAGGCCAAGTGTGGCATTAACCAGTATGACACGGCATCCCATCTTTTAATAGATGGTGGATGCTCAACTCTAAGTTTAGGTAAGAATCTTGTGATACTTAACAAACATGGACTTTTCTACAGTTCTGAACCCATAAAAGAGACTTGCGTTATTCACAACTAAATCAAAACGTGTATTTATCAAAGTAAGGAAAATGATATTACCATTCATTGGAACTCAATCTACACAAAAACTGAATCTCAACTGCATTTGGTCATTCCTTGAACAAGAAGAATCCAATCCCGTTTTAGGGTGGGCACAGATTAGCCATACACAAGACACTAAAGCACTTGTTACGCTGTGATTGTTGAAGACTATTCTGAATCTGACTCAATTTATTTTTTGTTGAGTTTTCCATTTCTTCGATAAATTTCCTCAAATGCTGGAAGTACTCAGGGTAAATTTCTAGGTTGCAGTGTCCACCTCCACTAACCCACAAAGGTTCATATGGCTCTGTAGATAGCTTGTATAGATCCTTTCCATGGGACATATCGACTATATCATCTTACGTTCCCTGGTGAGAAGAATAATACATTATCAAACACCTCATAAAATTTAGAAACTAATATTGTAAGAACTGTTCTCCAAACATACTGCCAAACAAATATCTAGACACAGAATTTGTTTGTGGATTTAATTACAATAACTGTTACATAAAACCGCATAGACTTGAACAGAACTTCAACTAAAAAGAAGCCTATGCCGTTATTGAATCATATAATGAGCATGCATAAGTTGAAATGACAGATAATTGGGCTTGAAAATTCCATGCATTCCAACATATGCACGTGTAAGACTCGATTCTTAAGAACCAAATCATTAAAAATGAATAACTCGACCTATCAAAAATTTATGACCGGGTTGACTTTTACATCAGATTATGCAAGCAGCCTTGAAAATTGCACATTAGTACAATAGAGAGATCTCAAAATTATTAGCCTTTGCAATCAACAACACCTTCTGGAGCAATTTGAAAGCGTGCTTCAACTTCTGGTAAGCAGGGTGAGCTGATCACTTTGCAAATGTGTTCCTCACCTCGACCTTTGCGGAGGGAAAGCCTGTTATTGTGAAGAAACAGAAAGGCCATGGTGCTTGGAATTATTAATTTTAAAACATAATTCATCTATAACTATTGACAGGACAAGTAAAAGAAGAAAATTAAGGTCATTTCCCAAACCTTGTGGTAGAAGCATGAGCTATGATGTTTCCTCCAATAGGCTTCACTTGGGGACCTACAAACATGGCAGAACCATCTACTTGGGCAACAACTTGATTGGTCACCATAACTTCCACACCAAACTGGACACAACAATCCATAAGTATACACTTTCTATCATCTTCATTATTCTTGCAATTCAAACCCCAATATGAATCATGTATGAATGTATTACGTGATTGCTCTTGTGCATTAATGAAATATAAGTTTCATCTATTTCAAAAGAAATATAGTCAACAGAACACTTTTTTAATGATAAAAAGGGCCTACCTCATCTGCCATTTTCTGAAGACTTCTAAGAAACTTGGCAAGATGCATCTGCCTTGCTGACAATTCTCCTCTGCCTACAAAATCTGTTCTATAAAGTGATGTAGCACTATCCACAATCATCAGAGCAAACCTGTCAACAATGAAATCCAATGCATGAAAGAATATATATAAGAACAATTCTGGAAAGCCCAGCATATAGAGGAAACATTTAAAATATTTGGTGTCAGAAATGCAAAGTCATAGAATAGTGAATAATTTCATACTTGATAACTAGTCATGGAAACGTTGCAATATTTTTCCCTTCAAATAAGAAGCCACTAAACTTTTACATAAAACATTGTCATTCTCTCTGGGATAATGACTTTTATATCTTGTCTGATTGCACTTAGCAAGATGCATCACTTTAATCCTTTGTTCAACAAGTTACATCCCAAAGAGCCTTTCGCTCTCAGAGAGGGATCTGACCTTCAATATCAATCCCTGGATAGGAATATTTGGGAAAAGCATCCCCATTTGAAGAGTATAGAATTTAAAAGTACTGCAATTTATGCCCCAATCCTCTTCTAGTTTTTCTGTGCAAACATCTATGCAAATTTGAAAAATATATAATTGGTTAAACAGTCTAAAGTGAGGTACTTGTTTCAGTTCTACAGTAATTTCAAAGCAATTGCACTTCAAACACCTTTGTAACCGCATGGAGGGCTTAAGACAACCAAATTAAAAATAAACATCATGGAGGGATTCAAATAGTCAAATTAAAAGTAAACAGCGTGGAAGGCTTAAATCAGTGAACTATATAGAGAGTTTGAAACAGTCAGAAAAAAATGAAGTTAAAACTGCATGAAACAGGAAACATTTCTGAAATGTTGATTTTCAAAATATATGAAACAAAATAAGTTGGAGTCTCTAAGAAAAGCACACAGTAGAGATATTGCCAAAAATAAGCACCTAAATCCTTCAGTAGGTTTAATCTGTAAGAATAATTTCTTGTTTCTGAAACACATCTACTTTTGCAACAAACAAAAAATGAAAGGTGTTGCATCTTGAACCATTTAAGGCATAAACAAGATTCAGTAGCACATGCAGAACTTAACAGTAAACAAAGTTCCATACCTTGTCTCTGCCATCATAGAAGCTGCTTCCAGCAACAACCTAGATTGATGATCTGTATTATATGCTTTGGCATAGGCAACATTCTCCAACACATCTTCCCCATTGAGCCCAAACCTGCAGGACTGCAAAATATTAAAAGTTTGACTATTCAGTCTTTCAAAACCAAAAGTAAAAAGCTCTTCATACCTTTCTGCAATCTGTAAAAGCCATTACGATCTGAAGGTTCCTTCGGCATCAATATAGAGTGCTTTGCCTTGGCCACCTCCTTGATCTAAGGGCAACTGAAAAAGGAATACCTTCAATTTCTCATTGGAAAAACACTTTGTGACAGGAAAGATTCAAGACGTTAAATTTAAAACCCCCATTCATGAAAAGAAGTCCTTAAGAAGTAGCATTTCTTAGAGAAGCAAGCCTCATATTGAACCTTAACCATCCTATGAATCTCAAACCTTCTGAGGACAAAATCATTAAACAGAAGCAGTTCATGAACCAAGTTGTTGATGAACCATACTATAAACAAATGTTGCACACAATGTGGTGTTGGTGAACATATCACAGAGGGTCCAAAAAGAAAATTATCCAAAAAGAAACTTATCGACAACATCAGGGAAAATAATGGAAAATATTAGAAAATATCAGCAAGCCTGAAAAATAAAAATAAAAATATTCAACCAATAAACATTTGAAGCAACCCCCTCCCTCTAGCCCTTTTATAGGCAAGTTTTAACAATGAATAACCCTTTGGTTGTCAATAACCCTCTTCAAACTAAGCAGTATAAATCCAAAAAACCCCTCACTCAGCTGATGTTTTGCCAATATTTTGTTGATATGTCACAAAAATTTCAAAATATCATGATATTATCAAATTTAATATTTTTTAAAAAACATTTTTTCCAGCCATAATATTGCCAAGCTGACAAAATTGTAGTATATCATGATGTCAGCAGTAATTTTTCAATATTTCCTCTGCTTTCCCTCTTCAAACTGAGCAATATAAATCCAAAAAACTCTTGATTCAGCTGATATTTTGCCAATATTTTGCTGATATTTTGCCATTTGAGCTTGTTTCTCATCAGCTCGCCCCTTAAGATGCCATCCCCATAGGCATACTAAAATGCTGGATAGGGGTCCAGGCAGGGCTCCATGTCAATACTTTCAAATGGGCATCCTGCCACGGTGCATATATCTTTGGGGTTATCTGAGTTGTGAATGGCAGAGCATGAATCAGAGCTGCAGAATTCACGCCTGCTTGAATGAGACTAAAAGGCTGAGAATGTGGGGATGTCTGAATCTCACACATTATGCATTCAAATGAAGGCTTTGAGGAGTTTTCAGTACATGTCACCCATACAAGGTCACTTCCAGTGTCCATGAAGACTTCCAGTTTCTGTGGTGGGCTACCCTTGCTATGATCCAAGTTTCCTAACATCAATGAACACCGTTAGCGCTTGTAGTGTCTCATAACCATCATAAAGTATGATATTGAACCTCTAGATCCACAAGCATCTCAAACTAGTGAATAACTATCTATCATCCACTACATCCTCTCTTCTTTGAATATGAAAATGTTTCTCTTTAGCACTTCTTTGCATAATGATGGGCGTTCTCTATTGCCAATAGATGGCTCAAATACATGATCTACTCTACACATGGCAATGCCCTCATCCACTCATCAATAAATGGTTTCTCTCATGTGCCGATGCACCCTTCACATAGACTTGATGACATCCTACCCTACACACAACAATGCCCTCATCCCTCATTAACAGGTGGCCTCCCTTTGCACGACAATGCTCCCTTCACAATTGTATTCATGCACAACTCCATAATCATCTTCTAGGTGTAGTTAAATGCCACACTAACCTTGATAACTATGTCTCATACTATTTTCCATATAATTTATGATTAGACAAATATGAACTATTCAGATTTCATTTTCACTTAACTAAAATGGACAAGGAAATTGTGAAGGAGTAGTAACTTTGACCTCCTATAGAGTTCTTTCCAAGGTTCTAGTACTTAGTGGAGCGAGTCCAACTGCTCGAGTAGAATTCATGATCTCTATGACTATATGCATGTCGTTGTTTGGTTCAAGA
>LPNX010935501.1:8827-23544 GCA_001517045.1 Pseudotsuga menziesii | reverse complement strand
TTATCCACAAGCACTTAAGCCCTAGTTTATCCACAAACACTTAAGCCCTTATTGTCTAACATCTTAAACCAACCCCCTAAACGAAGAGTCCAAAATCCCTTATGTACTAGATCGCCTAACCCCTAGACCCATTTACATGTTTATCTCTAATCCTTCAACCACTAACCACTAACCCCGAGTTTACCTCCTTAGCCCTAAACCACTTAACCCATAAGCCATTATAACTTAACCCCTAACATCTGAAAAACTAATAACTTAACACCTCAGCCCTAAATCCCTTAACAACTAAATCCACTAACTCCTTAAGCATTCTCCTCTTAATTCTAGTTAATCACTTATTATCCCTTAACCCTTAACATCTATCCCCTTAAGCTCAAACCCTTAAAGATAAAAAAATATAAATAATATAACCCCTTAATTAACCCCTAATACTTAAGCCCTTAACCCCTTGCCCCTAACTCCTTAGATAAATGTAATAAAAAAGGCTAGAGCATTTTGTAGTTATAGAATGCGGTAACTTTTTTGTTTCATATCCCCTGTGTAACTGGCATGGCATGCTTGGGCCCGCCCAATTCGTTTCATATCCTGTGTGTAACTTAACTCACATGGCATTCTCGAGCCCACCCTTTCCTAGTTCAAAGAATTGCTAACATGTTTTTGTTTTACTAAATTCCCGTGGGTTTCATGAAACCAAAATTGACCCCAACATGTTACACCTTTTGGGGAAAACTAATTGTATGCCCTCTAAGTATTGAATGCATCACTTGCAAAATTGGATTTCCACATGCTATCAACATCTTTTCAAATTGTGTGAGAATTGTAAGGACTTGAGGTTGTGATCCTATTTCCATAATGTTCTCCATTGAAAATTTCTCATTACCTCCCTCTCTTATATCATACAAATTGGATTGATATTTGAATTCTATTACATCTTATACAAATTAGAGTGGTATTTGTATTTAGTTTTTAAATTCTAGCATATAACTCTTAATACAAAGGACACCTTGATACTCATCCAACCAATCAATTTTAGCATAAAGTTTTTAATTTTTATTTTTGTATTAATTTGTTTTTGAACCAACATGTATGTTCATACATGTTAAGGGACAATATCTCCCCATAATAAACTATAAAACGCTAACCAAACTATAAAAAATTAATCCAAGTAATTAGAATTCAATTAAATATATTTTTGATGTTTTCTATAATTTCAAATTTCATGAACATTATCCTTTAAAAATCCAAATGAATGCGTTTCAATGTGTATGAATAGAAAAAAAATATTCTAAGAAAATATGTTTGTGGCTCTTAACTTCAAACAACTAGGGTTTTAACCACAATGGCGCATGACACTACAAGAAAAACCAACCATCTTTTCATTTCCGATGCAATGGAAGTGGTACAGCTCACAACATTAATTCCATTAGCAATCAACCGTGTCAAACCTTTCATTGATACTCTGGCCATATGAGAAAGAAAAATGGAGTCGACTAATCTCTATACTATTTGCACATTTCGAAGTAAGTTTGGTTGGAATAGGACAACATTCATTTGTTATTAAAAATGAGATTTTGTGTATTAAAATTGGAATTTTTATTATAAAAATTGATTGAAAACCCTTCAGTTATCCTTAAGACACAGAGATTATGCAATTCCAATCACTAAAAATTTAAAAATTAATGTATTAAACAATTTCAACCAAATTTTAACTAAAAAACTCACCAAATTTTAAATACAAATCATCTAAAATTTAGTTCACTTCCAACAGAATGGCTAACCTTTTGATTCAAACCATTAATTCCGTGTCAACCCTTTCATTCATACGATGGCCATATGAGAAAGCAGCTGAATGGCTAACCTCATTCAACGCATTAGTTCCATTGGGCTTGTAATGATCCGGTTAACTTTTCCACTGAATCTAATTACATTAATGATAAACAACCCTAAATTTCTATTTTAGTTATACCTACATGACGATGAGTAATGAGCCATTGACAGTCTGAATCCTTTCACACTGTCATACGACTAATCTATAAAATGCAGCCCAACTTCTGCCACTTTACTCACAATTTTAGCTTAGTGTCCCATTGAGAGGCATAAGGGAAAATACTTCAATATGGCAGTCCAAGGGAACTGTGCTGAGGAAATTGTCGAGCAGCCACCTCTCCTTCTGGGGATCGAAAATCCGAAGCGCAAAGGCTCTGGCAAAGGCGGACCAGATAACGACAACTTCCATTTCAAAGGAGTTCGCCAGCGTTTATCTAAAAAGTGGGTTGCAGAAATCACAGTGCCCCAGAAGAAAACTAAAAACGGCAAGAGAAGTAGAAAATGGCTTGGGACATTTGCTACTGCTCAAGAAGCAGCCCTTGCGTATGAGCAAGCAGCCTTTGCATTGAATTTGAATGGATCCGGAGCTCAGCTAAATGATCTCCACCCACCT
Organism: Pseudotsuga menziesii; assembly: GCA_001517045.1. Classification (NCBI taxonomy): domain Eukaryota; kingdom Viridiplantae; phylum Streptophyta; class Pinopsida; order Pinales; family Pinaceae; genus Pseudotsuga; species Pseudotsuga menziesii. Next base: position 21,104 of record LPNX010935501.1, on the reverse strand, counting down.
TCTTCACGCCCTAATTGCCCTCAATCGACAACTCTCAGACCCCTTCTTCCACGCCTGCCAGCCCTAAATCCTTGCCCTTGCCCGAACCCCCAACCCTACCACCCTTTTTTTCTCTCCACTTTCACCCAATCTGCAGCTGCTCAAGTCAATGGCATTTCGGGTGGTGCAATGCTACTGCCACCATCAACAACGATGCAGACAAACTATCAAAACCTACACCTTAATGCACTGCCTCAACCACCAATGAACATTATCGATGGTATCTCGGGTGACGCATTAACATCCATGCAGCAGTTTAACACCAACGTCATAGATAATGAGCTGGTCTCCATCTGGTCTCCAACAGCTTAGCTGAACAATGATCTCCACTGCCCTCCTGTTTCGTCTCACTCGACGACCACTCTCAGATCCCTTCTTCCACATCCGCAGGCCCTAAATCCTTACCCGAGCCCCAAACCCCAACCCCAATCCCACCACCCTTTTTCACTCTCCAGTTTCACCGGCCCATCTGGACATGTTCAACTCAATGGTGGTGCAATGCTTTACTCGTCGTTTCTTGATGAGATACAGTACATTCAAAACCCTCTCATTGCACTATTGGCTCGACAATCAGCAATGAACAGCGATAACCTGCACCTTAATGCAGTGCCTCAATCAGCAATGAACAGTGCCGAGCATGCTTTGAATGTCTCCAAGAATATTCTGATAAATTCAATTGTTGAATTTGCAACAAAAAACAATAAAGTTGTATCTAAGGATGATGAAGAACTGAAATGGAGAGAAAGAGGAAGAATATTGAAGGAAATTTCATTGAGTATTAAACCCTAGATTGTTGAATACATATGTTTTCCATCAAACTAGATTAGAATGGAGTAGTAGAACTCACACCCCTCTAGGGTAATGGTTGATTTGATGTTGCCGTATTGTAGAAGGTGGAAGCTTTGTATAAGGTTGATTTGGTATTGCTATGTTGCAGAAGGTGGAATCTTTGTATAAGGAGGAGATCTATCCGTGACACTAGAGATGAGTGTGAACAAAGAATAAAGGTAATATAGTTTCACCCCATCTTCACTTGTTAAATTCAATTGAATCTCGGGTTGTGCAATGATTTACTCGTTTCTCGATGAGAAGCCACACAACCAAAACTGTCACCTTGCACTACCTCCATCAACAATGAACAATGACTGAATGCCACAGAGAAAATGCAGACTCAGTTTATATTTCAAGTCAATAGCATCTCTCGTGGTGCAATGCTCCTTCATGCAACATCCATGCAGACAAACTATCAAAACCTGCACTTTAATGCATTACCTCGATTAGTAATGAACAACAAGCATGCTTTGAATGTTGCAAAAACCATGGAGCCTCTTTCTGTTTTGCAAGTCAATGATATCTTGGGTGATGCAATGCTATTTCCTACAACATTCCAACAACAACAAAGATGAAGATATGGAAGGGTTGCTTGTTATCGATCCAAGAAACATTGGAACTACTTAGGAACACTACAATGAAAACTCCATGAAGACGCTTGGTGTGGAGACTGTGGATACTGACAATCCCTTTTGGCAGGACTCTAATGATCTAGATTTTGATTCCTTTAGATTCAATTTAATGTGGGACTATATTTGGTGTTTGGATTTTGGTTCATGATAGGACTGAGCACATATTTTGGTTTTTAGGTTTTGCCTAATGTCTTTAATTTTAAGTTTTTGGCACTATTGAAATGTAAAAGCAATGCTACCAAATCAAATGGTTGCAGACAATGCATTCACTCTCTTCATCACCTTAATAACACACAAAATGTTAATTGCAATAACCATCTCCATCACAATTGTCTAAGGATTTCTTGGAGCACCAAATACATTGGGGAAGGTTCAATAATTAGATAGAAAAAAATTATAAACCATCTTTAATTATTCAGCAATCATTTTCTTGCAATTGAAGAGAATCAAGGGAAATATTTCATTGGTAAATGTGTGGAGTATCTAGACACAATTGAGTAAGAAAGAAACCAAGATTGGAGAATCTCCCATTGAGGAGCACCATAGAGTATCTCCACCATTGTTTTTCTTGCAATTGAGGAGCATCAAAGGCAATATTTCATTGGTCATTGTGGTGGAGTATTTTGACACAATTGAGTAAGAAAGAAACCAGCCTTGGAGAATCTCCCATTGAGCAACACCATAGAGCATCTCCACCATTTTTTTTCTTTCAATTGAGGAGAATCAAAGGAAATATTTCATTGGTCATTATGGTGGAGTATCTAGACATCATTGGGAAAGAAAGAAACCAACCTTGGAGAATATCCCATCAAGTAGCACCATAGAGCATCTCCACCATTGTTTTTCTTGCAATTGAAGAGCATCAAAGTCAATATTTCATTGATCATCATGGTGGAGTATCTAGACACAATTGAGTAAGAAAGAAACCAACCTTGGATAATCTTCCATTGAGTAACACCATAGAGAATATCCACCATTGTTTTTCTTGCAATTGAGGAGCATCAAATGCAATATTTCATTGGTCATTATGGTGGAGTATTTAGACATAGTTGATCAAGAAAGAAACCAACCTTGGAGAATCTCCCATTGAGCAACACCATAGATCATATCCACCATTGTTTTTCATGCAATTGGGTAATATCAAATGAAATATTTCTTTGGTCATTGTGGTGGAGTACCTAGACACAATTTAGCAAGAAAGAAACCAAACTCAAAGAATCTCCCATTGAGGAGCACCATATATCATTGATCACTATGGTGATGAGAAATTCATGCAATCGAGCGAGAAAATCAACAAGGAAGATGATACCCAATGAAATCCTTGAAGAAATTAGAGAAAAGAAATAAATGACATGACCAATCAAATATGCTCCATGGAAACTCAACCAATTCCAGTTGCAGAGGATTCCACAATTGTTCCTACCAATCCACAAGAAGAAAGAAAAAACCATTTTCTCGAGGGGCCTTTAATTTCCATCACGGTTGAATAAAAAGCACCACATGGCACTGATTCAGGAGTAAAACATAGTTGCACATCAAGGCCACCTGAAACCTTTCCTAATTTACTTGGATGTGGGTATACAAGTGATGGTGTTAGACAGTCATTGCGTGGCAATTGTATGCTTGAAGAAGAGAATGTTGTTGAGACCACCCAGGAGTATTTTCAATTGCCACCGTGTGGATTCTAGCAAGAGACATAAGGACATGAAGCTCATATTGAAACACATATTGGCCAGATGATATGGCATAAGGTGCAGTTCCAGCCTACCTACCTCCATTAGCAACTTCACACCAAAGAAATCCAAAACTTATATAGATCGATGAAAGTCTCATTGGTTCTCTTGAAGGTATTTTTTCTAAAAACAATATTGCATATCAAGATCAAGAGATACTTGTCAACTATTTTGATTCTAAATGCGATGGATATAAATGTAGATTATTTTTCTCGTTATTAAAATCTAGGTCTATGACTGTTGTTAGGAGAAACTTAAGGATAAAGATGATCAATAGTTATGAACCAAGTTCTCATATTGTCATAAGTTTAGTATATGCATTTAGTAAAATTGGAAATAAATCTCATTCTAAAGATCACAATGCATCTCGCTGCATGTTTTCACAATCAATAAAGAACAAAAGAACTAGGTCCCTTCAGCTTCTTAAGCCTACATCTAAACTTGTTAATTTGGATATCAAAACACTTGGTAGGTATTATTCTAGAAGTGAACAACTTGAATTTGGTCAAGTATATGTGTGGGCCTTCATTGGCACGTTTACATGCTCTGATATGAATCTCATTAATGTGGTAAAGGGACTTGTCCAAGATTTTTGGCATGACAATACTAGACTTTATTCCAACAAAAAATATGTACAAAAATTGAGAAAGCAGTTCAAGGGATCGTGAGCCCCACATTAAAAATTTTCTTGACATGAAACAAACAAAATTACATGAGAGATTTAGGAATGAACATAATGAACTTAACCATGGTATGTTAAAATAAACACAACTCGTAACACATGCTATTGTCGATATCACATTGAGTACAACTATTATTATGACACATATATACGTATATTGTGTGTATTTCATAACACTCTTATGTAGGAATGCTCAACTACATTGCCGCCAACATCATCTAGAGATTTTCTTCATAGCATTTTTTGTAGAAGAACACAAGGTTGCACATTTTATTAAATACATTGCGTAGACAGGGAATGCCCAGGGTGTGGTGGAATGGAATTTTTAGACAAATGCATACATATGTCCGATGAGTATGAACTTGGGAGACATGGGGTGAATTCACAATCCTTCAAATATGTCACGTATGATATCGATAGAGGGTGTTAGCATTTATTTGGTTATTGGTGAGAAGAGGGAGGGGCTTAAGCCCAATAAGGAGCTTAAATTTTTTGAAGTTTTGCTAATGGAACCATATGATAAAGTTTAAAAGCAACTTAAGGATAAAAAAGAGGTGCTTGTGGTTTGTGATGGAAATATCGACAGTTCAGATCTATGGGTAGAAAGATCAACGGTGATTAAGGATTCCTCTAGCAGAAGACGCACACTGAAATATGGGGTTGATGATCGACAAACTGATTAGTGACAAGGGTTAACCATTGGTTTTGATCGATGGTGGAGGTAAAAGATAAGGGGAATATACAGTGGATATGGAATCTATTGGGTAAAGCTGCACATTAAAAGGAAGGACATGCATTTAGCGTAAATAAAAGGAAAAGGTTAAAAGGAGGATATAATCAATGACTAGCGATGAAGGGATTATAAAATCAACAATAGATAAGGACTCCTCTAGAAGAAGTCACACTTTACTGTCTTCCACATGGAGGGTGGAGGATCATTCCAATGGGGGAATATCTGCAGGATAAAACCACTCCTCCCAATCCTGAAGCTACCAATCTGAGGACATTATAAAAGAAAACGGCACAAGTTTGGGGTGTTAAGAACCTGTGTCAACCCTCCTCTTTATTTTGTTTGTATATTTTATCGGACGCATATGCTTTGTAAGTCGTCCCATCAGTATGTTGTATTATCCCACATTCATGGGGAGTAAGCAATAGTTGTTAAGCTGTCTAGTTATTATGTTGCATTATCCCACATTCATGGAGAGTAATAGTTGTTTAGATTAGACTTAGTATATAAGTATGTGTTGAGGATAATGAAAGCATCGAAAAGTTATTTTGTATTGAGCTTGCTCAAAGGAGGTTTCCCCCTCGAAGTGGCCCACGATCAATAAAATCTCTTTTGTGCTCCAATATTTCTGTTATATCATGCATTTTGATTGTTTATTGTAGGAGGTTCTCCACATATGGTATCAAAGCACTTTCCTTGGCACAAGTGGGAAATTTTTTTTATTTTTTTTTGAAAAAAAAGGGGCAAAATTGGGTGGGGATTTTCACATCCATTTTTGAAACTTTCTATGCCGATTCAAGACAAATTAGTTGCATATCTGAATTCCTCTTTAAAAAATACACAGTTTCAAAAAACAAATCATCTCATTTGGAGTTCTAAAAGTGGAGATATCGTTGATTTAGAATCAGCAATTTTTCAGAATTTTGATGACTCTCAGGGAAATTGTAGAGCGAAAATATTTTGACCGGGTGCCTAGATTTCTATTCTGATTCTATGGGTAGAAGCGGAGTGGTTGTTTCAATTCCATAAATACGCTATAATAGTGATTCTAAGCAATATAGATCGGGTTATGCTCATTTTAAAAGTTTTCATCTCAAAACACTTGCTCCAATTACAGGTTTTGGAGCATTGGGTGGAATTTCTGCCACATTGCTTTTGGCACTATGATTATTGCAGTAGTTCTTCTTCTTGCAGTAGTATTTTTCATTCGGATCAAGGAATAAACCCTATCCGCTTAACTATGGGAAGTACTTGGGCATAGCCCTAAAACTCATTGTGAGGAGTACCACAAGAACCCTAAAGTAGCTGGCCATTGAGAGGACCTATCAAGTGAAAAGGGCAACAACCCCCACTAGATTGACTAGATTCCCATCCGTGAGGAAAACCAAAGAGCTGTCATTTTTTTCCAAACGGTTAGCAGTTTTGCCTACACTATGAAGTGAGGGGTACTGCCCCAATACTCAAGCCTGAGACAACCTTGGTGGCTGAGTGACTACCTTTGAACCATTAGGAAGCCATATATACCTAGGGTCCATATCTATTTACAGTTGATAACACGTAGAATTCCAGAATTGTCACAGATCATTTACTCCAATTCAAGTTGAGAAAGCACAACTTTCTAGCACCGCCACATATCATTTCTTCAAAAAAAAACAAACTTTTTTTCAGCCATATATTCCTTGATTTATCTCTATTTCCCTTGAAAATTCACTGTAACCCCTGTCATTCCATTCTACATATTTCATTCATTGAGGACTCTATCCCAAGTCCACTTCCTGAAGCCTGAAATTCCATCTCCTTCTTTCACCCCGCTTCTGAAATTCACATTTTTTATTTTCTTGTCCCTCAGAAAGTGTCCACAACCTAGTTACCCACTTGCGTTTTTCCCAACTAAAAATTTTCCTTTTCTAAAACCCTCTCTGTTTTTTGTTTTTCCACTCATTTCGGATAAAAAAAAAAGACTTGCTTATGGTTGTCACCCACGCAGAAGCAAATAGACAAATGGAAGAAGAACTTGTCACTCTCAAGACCAAACTCAAAGATCTGGATCAAAGATTTCTAGACCTCCATCTTCAGTATTCAGCCATGAGCAACTAGCAATAGGCCGAGTCTTCTGCAGGCACTGCGTTCTCTGCTTCCAACAACTTTTGTGGGCCAAAGATTGAATTCCCTCACTTCAATGGTGATGATCCAAGTGGATGGATACAGAAGGCAAAACGATACTTTAATATGCATAACACTTTTGATGTCACCAAAGTCCCCCTTGCATCATTTCATTTGGAATGTGAAGCCTTTCAATGGTTCTATTGGTACATCAAGGATCATGAAGAGCCCCAATGGACATATTTTTTTGAACTCCTTTTGCACCAATTTAGCCCTAGTGGTTTTGATGAATTCATAGGAGCACTCACCAAACTTCATCAAACTCGCACTGTGAGAGAGTATGAGACAGAATTTGAGAACTTAGTCAAGCACACAAAAGTATTTTCTGAGGCATTCTAAAGGAGTTGTTTTATCAGTGGTCTTAAGGATACAATCCGATCTGACATTACAATGTTCTGTCCCAACATAATGATGGAAATCCTAGGGTTGGCTAAGTTGGCATAGGACAAGATTAGGGCTCAGCAATGCCCCAAATCCACTTTTGTTCCATTCAGAAATATGGTTCCCCAAAGACATCCAATCCCTCTGAATCCTAGAACCACTCCTATCAAGCATTTGTCTAAAGCTGAGATGCGGGCACATAGGGAAAAAGGACTTTGTTATAATTGTGATGATAAATTCATGTGGGGACATCAATGTACTGAACACAAGCCCTATTTCTTGGATGTGGCTTCTCCGCCTGCACTTGAAATTTGTAACACTGCTCAGGATCTAGTAGACAATCAAGTCAACATTCCGCAACCTCCTATTGACCCTCACATTCCTAAAAAAGCTGATTGTTTTGTCCATCCTTTCTCCATATTTAAAGTCATGGTTGCCAATGGGGGCACCTTACCTTGCAAAGGAAAGTGTCACAGTGTGTGTATCTCTATTGGAGATTATAGCTTGCACTCTAACATGTTTTCCATACCCCTATGAGGTTGTTCTGTGATTTTGGGAACTCAATGGTTATGCACACTTGGACCCATCTTATGGGATTTTGCTGAACCGTGGATGCATTTTTTAGCCAATGGAAAAAAAAACACATTTAATGGCTTACAACCAGGGTCTCTCAGCATCATCAATTCACATTGCATGGAAATGATCCTTAAGAATAATTCACATGGTGTCATCACTCAGCTCCATTTAATTTAGATGCAACCTTCGACAGTCTCAAATAGTCCCTTGGATATTTCATTCCGATGCATTCTTTAGATGCCTGATTTTTCCAAGCCCTTCACTCTTGAGAGTGATCCTTGTGACAATGGACTTGTTGTTGTCCTCTTTCAAGATGAACATCCCATGGCATTCATCGGTAAATCCCTTCCTGTAAAGAATTTATCCACCACCACATATGAGAAGGAAATGATGACTATTTTGCACGCAGTACAGAAGTGGTGACCATACCTCTTGGGGAATCCTTGCTGCATCAAGACTAATCACCAGAGTCTGAAATATTTCCTGGAACAATGGGTCTCATCCCCAACACAACAGAAATTGGATAGCAAACTCAGGGGTTATGACTATGAGATCAATTACAAGAAGGCTAAGGACAATCTTGTGGTGGATACTCTTTCTCGCATATTTGATGCCCGTGTCTCTCTTTCAACTATTGCTATGCCTATTCCAACTTGGTTACACTATGTTCAGCAAGGCTATGTCAATGACTCCTCATTATTTGAAATCATCCAACCATTGTCCAGTAACCCTTTTGTGGTTCCGCATTTCTCTTGGGATGGCTCTTCTCTGAGATACAAGGGTCATCTGGTGCATCCCTAGAGCACAGATATTAAACATGCAGGATTTTATGAACTCCATGCTTCTCCACCGATAAGGCACTCTAGGTTCATGAAAACATATGAGAGGGTACGATGCCACTTATTTTGGAAGGGAATGCAATGAGAAATTCAACATATGGTTTCTGAATGTGCTCCTTGTCAGCACCACCAAGGTGAAACTACATGCCTTTCCAGATTTCTTGAGCCTTTGCCCATCCCTACAAGGATTTGGACATATATTTCGATGGATTTCATTCAAGGGCTCCCTAAATATGGAGGGAAGATCGTAATCAGCGGAATGAACGACTTCAAATTTTTAGAGATAGTGCCAGTTTCATCAGTGGAATGAACCACTACCGTTGATGAGGCTCTACTTTAATCTGCATTGTCAGACTAATAAAATACTTTAATATCTTTGACATTTTTAAATCTTTGGCAATTTATCACTTTATCCTTGGTCACAGCACTCGGTATCTTGCACTTAAAGACTTACCTTAAATTCCTTTTAACAAATCTAATGTTTTCATCAGTGCTTCACTTTTACTTCAGTCACAAATAATGGTCATTTGCTTGAATTATCTCTATATCCATTCAAAACTTAAGTTTTTAGACATAGTAGCGCAAAAATATTTTAAAGCCTCCCATGAATTCTAAATATTCCAACAAAGGGATCACCTCTTAAATAACCACCAATCCCTTAACCATTACGTCCTTCTCCACTAAGCCCCTCATCCCTTTATCTCGTAAGCCCTTCAACCTTAACGATTAACCTCTTAAACCCTAACACATAAAACTTGTTCCCTCAATCCCTTAACCCCTAAATACCCTAAACCCTAAAACCCTTTACCTCTAAGAACTTAACACCTAACACCTCAGCCCTAGTTTATCCACAAACACTTATTCCCTTATTGTTTAAAATTTTAAACCCCAACCCCCTAAAGAGAGAGTCCAAACTTCCTTAAGCACTAAATCCCCTAACCCCTAGACCTCTTGACCCCTTTGCATGTTTACCTCTAATCCTTCAACCAATAACCACTAACCCCGAGTTTACCCCCTCACCCCTAAACCACTTAACCCATAATACCTTAACATTTAACCCCTAACCTCTCAAACACTAATAGGTTAACACCCACCCAAAACCTAAATCCCCTAACTCCTCAATCCTTCTCCTCTTAATTCTAGTTAATCCCTTATTATCCCTTAACCCTTAAATCCTATCTCCTTAATATCTAAACCTTAAATATCAAAAAATCTAAATAATATAACCCCTTAATTAACCCCTAATACCTAAGCCCTTAACCCTCATCCCCTAACTCCTTAGTTAAATGTAATAAAAAACAATAGAGCATTTTGTAGGTATAGAATGCGCTAAAGTTTTTGTTTCCTATCTCGTGTGTAACTCATCTCCCTAGCTCCAATTGCAATATGTAACTCAAGTTCCAATTCTTTCTCGTGCATTTCCATAGAATGTTTTCTTCTTACTCTTGTAGCAACACTCGCTAGAATCGAGTAGTAAATATTTCTTATACCATGCTTATAATGTTGTTGTACATCATAATTTGTTGCAAAAAAATGTATGGCCTTATGAAAGGATTATTTTGTGGAAGTATCCAATGAAGTATGTGTACAAGCCATAAGTAATTTCCCGTCTTCCACCATTCGCACTTCATCTCTAACATTCATCAACAAATGCTGAATTTTGTTTTTATCATTGCTTTGTCCATATTGTTGAAACACAATATCAAGGGCCACAACTATTGTGAATGAGTTTCATAATTCTTTTGCAAGACTTTCATATTCATATACATATTTACTAATGAAAAGTGGAAATTGGCCCAAATCACCAACCAAAATAATTGAACTTCCACCAAAAGGAATACTCACATTTTTTGGAAAATCTTGTAGAAGTCTTGAATCATTTTTTATCAATATATTTCTTCCAATAAAACTTGTTTCATCTATTAGGATATATTTCACATGTTTCATCTCTTCTTGCGAGGAAGTTAACCCAGCTCTAACTCACTCACCCTCATAACGAAACCTAATATGAATTCATCAATGAGCTTATTATTATCATGACCAATAACTCAACTGAGTAGGGACAATACCAACTACACATTTTATTGAACCATAAGAGTTAACAATCACCCTCTTTGATTGAGAGCAATTGGTTGCACACTAGCCCACAAATTCAAGAAAAGGGAGGGCTTGTTCCAAACTAAAATGCTATATAAAAAGACTCAAAAGCAATGAGCACATCAACACCCTATGACCTAAGTACATTCAATTTTTATTTGGACTCAAAAACAATAACTAAAAATAGAACATGGTAAAAAATGTCTCCTTCCATGTAAACTATAACCTCTTCCTTCTTGTTGATATCTCTACAGAGACAATTAGACTTTTGGTTTTGTTCCATGTAAAAGAAATCACTAGTTAACAAGTATTTTGGAATACCTATGGTAGAAGAAAGATAGGTATAACTTCAAATTTGTCTAGGGGAGAAACTGGTGTCTTGTCCTTGTGTTTGTATTGTTTTTTTTACAATAAAAATAGTGTGTTCCAAACTTGTTTTTGCAATGGAATCCTGAAGAAAAACCACGTGGTAACTGATTTAAATTCTGCTACCACTTCAAATTTTTAGAGCTCATGCCATTTTCATTAGCGGAATGAACCACTACCATTGATGAGGCTTGTATTTAATCCGCATTGTTGTTCTAATAAATTGCTTTATTATCTGTTGCATTTGCAAATCTTTGGCACTTTATCACTTTATCCTCAGTCGCAACTCTTGGTCTCTTCCACTTAAATACTTCCCTTAAATTCCTTTTAACACAACCAATGTTTGCATCAGCTCTTCACTTTCACTTCAGTCACAGCTAATGGTCATTTGCGTTCTTTGACTTAGCTCTACCTCCATTCAAAACTTCATTTTTCAGACATAGTAGCGCCAAAATAATTTAACTCCTCCCAAGAATTTTAAAGGTGCCAACAAAGGGCCCACGTATTAAATAACCACCAATCCCTTAACCCTTATGTCCTTATCCATTAAGCCCCTAATCCCTTAATCTCGCAATCCCTTCACTCTCAACGCTTAACTTCTTAAACCCTAGCCCCAAAATTAGTTCCATGAATCCCTTAACCCAAGTGAATCCCATGACCCCTAAACCCCTTTACCTCTAGGAACTTAACAACTAACACATAATCCCTAGTTTATCCACAATCACCTAAGCCCTTATTGTCTAACCTCTTAAACCCCAACCCCCTAAAGGGAGAGTCCAAAATCCCTTATTTACTAAATCCCCTAATCCCTAGACCCTGAATTTGCATGTTTATCTCTAATCCTTCAACCACTATCCCCAAGTTTACCTCCTCACCCCTAAACCACTTAACCCATAATTCCTTAAAACTTAACCCCTAACATCTGAAAAACTAATAGCTTAACAACTAACCCTAAATCCCTTAACAACTAAATCCACTAACTCCTTAAGCCTTCTCCTTTTAATTCTAGTTAATAACTTATCATCCCTTAACCCTTAACTCCTATCCCCTTAAGCTCTAACCCTTAAAGATAAAAAATTCTAAATAATATAACCGAGAATCAACCCCTAATACCTAAACCCTTAACCCTTAGCCCCTAACTCCTTAGATAAATGTAATAAAAAAAGGAAGAGCATTTTGTAGTTATAGAATGCGCTAACGTTCTTGGC
>LPNX010935493.1:49976-225982 GCA_001517045.1 Pseudotsuga menziesii | reverse complement strand
TCCAATTGAATTTTTTGAACATGAATCACTTTCATCAAACTCAACATTTTGATCTTGATCAATTAATGAAGTGAAAAACTAGCATGCCATTTCTAAAAACAGTTTTAATCTCCTAATCATCATGGAACACTCTCTAATGTTTGATACTATATGTAATTGAAGGTATCTAACTCACTTCAATCGGATACTTGTAATATCCTAAATTTTGACCTTAACTATAGTGGGCATGAGCCCCACTGCACATGATTTACTTTGATGTTATTTTTATGTCCATATATTGGGAATATGCCCCACTACACTTGAGTTATGATTATTAGATAGATATATTGGGCGTGCGCTAGGGCACATGTTTTATTGTATTGTATATGATTATATATGTTAGGCATAGGCCTTGATGGACAAGGACTGTTGTTGTTGTACCGGGCATAGGCTCTGATGTACTGGATTTATTATTATGTGATTGGGCACAAGTCCTAATATATATTGAGATAATTATTTGTGATGTATTGTGCAGAAGACTGAATGCATGATTGATTTCTATGATGTGTTGGGTGTGATCCCTAGATCACGTGGGTTATGAGAGTTTGTATTAATCGTAAGATCTGGAGAACATGAGTTATGAGATTATGTGTTGAGCATAATATCTGGAGAACATGGGTTATGATACTATGTGTTGAGCATAATCTCTGGAGCACAAAGGTAACCCCAACTAGTAAGAATGGAAGTGTTGGGAATAATCCCTAGAGCACTCCAAATTAACGTTGAGCATAAGCACGGGAGACTATGTGTTGAGCATAAGCTTTGTAGCACATGGGTTATGAGACTATGTGTTGAGCATAAGCTCTAGAGAACATAGGTAACCCCAACTAGTAAAAATGAAGGTGTTGGTCATAATCCCTAGAGCACTCCAGCTTGATGTTGAGCATAAGCTCTGGAGCATTGAATCTTTGGCCATTGAATTCTTAGGTGTATTGTACAAGTGATCCTAGTATTAGTGTTGAGTGAGAAGATATGAAATTGCACTAAGTGTAACGCCCGATTGATAGTGTTGAGAGTAGACTTTTAATAACACTAGGGGTTACTGTAATTAAGTGTGTTGAGTTCGAAAGACTCTGAATAGAACCAACGCTCATCATACTTATTTAAGATTATTAATTGAAATTTCAAATCTACTTCTCATCAAGGACTGAAAGAAATACCATGGATATGAGGTAATACAAAATGCAAGGAAGATCTAGAGATATCTAACCTAGTTGACCGACCAAACCCTACCTGAGGCCTTCATAAGGAATTACCAAGTCAAAAATGTATCCTAAATAAGAAAAAGGTAGAGAGAGATAGGAAAAATTAAGAGAGAGAAAAATAATATTATGGTATTTTCATGATAACATTTGATCCAGAAGTCAGATTGGATATCTCTTGGTACCGTTGGAAACACCTCGTCAAGTGATACAACTTTTGTATTTTGAGCTTTGCAAGATTACTCACAGTTTGGCCAAGGAATAGATTTTTTAAAATATGGGCATAAGGATTCTCAAAAAGCATATTTTCAAAGATGCTTTCTTAAAATTATTTTTAAAGCATGTTCTATGCCCTAGCCAAACTTTGAGCAATATCGAAAAATAAAAATAAAAACACAAAAGTTGTGTCCATTGACGAGACCTTTCCAATGGTACCAAGAGCGCCCCAATCCAACTTTTGGATCAAAAGTTATCCCAAAAATACCATAATATTCTATTTTTCTCTCTCATTTTTTCCTATCTCTCTCTACCTTTTTCTTATTTAAGATACATTGTAGAAGAGGGTAGAATGTTATGTTGATAAAAGAAATAATGTAAACTAAGGGAAGCATCAAAATACATAACTATGATATATGATGCATGGATAATAATAGACCACAATAAGTAAATCATATATATATATATATATATATAAAGGTAACTAAAATAATAAGTGAGGGTCTATGTAGATATCATAGCATCAACTAAATATTTAAATAGATATTATATTCTAAAGCTCAAGTAGGAACTAGTTAAAGTTCCTTGTTAACAAAATAAATATTCATTACATAAAAATCAAAATAAATATTATTTTCAAAAAAATAGTAAAATATTGATTTAACTGAACTTAAACCAATTGCCATTTTTCCAAAAGATTACCTATAAAGAACAAATACAAGAGAAGGCTTAGGGATTGGATTATTATTTCTAGATGGGATTGGAGAGAATTTTCCAAACCAAGCATTTTTAAGAATAAAGAGCCTGATTTCCAAACAGTAGCAGCCTCACCCTTAGGAGCTCTAGATCTCTTGCATGTTGGAGCCAGGTCGCGGGGATCCGATTAAGAACTAGGAACGATTCAGAGTCATGGCTGGGAGGAACGTGACCATTCCAAGGTCATCCAGTTATCATTCCTAAGGTTAGAAATAAAGAGTGCTTTATTAATTTTGGGTGTTGAAGTGTGCATGGTTCTTAAGCCATTTCAATCTGCATAAATTACAGGTAATATATTTCCTATACTTCATATCTTATCTCTGTTTTCGATTATGTTTTTGGGTTGAGATTGCAAGCATTATGTTTTGTATTAAGAGATGTAATCATCTCATAATCATTATGAATAAATGTTTTACGATTTTTTATTATTTAAGATAGAATCTGAGTTTAAATTCTTTTAGAGTTTTTAAGATAAATTTCTTATCATGTTTGTATTAAATTAGTTTTAAATTTTTTTAATGTATTAGGGTTTAGACTAGATTTAACAATGTACTAATAATGTTATTGACCAAAACTTTCCCAAAATATAGAAAACAGTATTGAATACATACATATAAACCCTATATCCTAGCAACATTATAAATTTTCTATTAAAGCATCTTAGTAAGATAGGGCAGAGATATTTTCCATAAACAAACACTCGCTCCATCCAAGCAAATCTAGTGCTAGAGCTTAGTTGTTAAAACTAGATTATTAAACCTAGTACTTAAACAAATTAACACACAAGGTTTAAACCTAGATTTGAAAATAAAACACTTAGTAAAAACTTACAGAGAAACCATGAAGGGTTTACAAAAATAACCTACTACATAAACAAACTATCAAATAACATTGGACAGGTCAACTATTAAACAGAGTCACGAACCAGGGATCAATTCCCCTAGAATCCAAGCCCAACATATTGGCAATGTTCTAGAACCACTAATTTACCACATAAAATATGTGCAACATTCACTGCTTAAAGCATTAAAAGAATTAAATCAAATAAACAAGCATCCAGTCAAGTAAAATAAAGTATCACGATATCAACCCATTATCGAATCCCACAAAGAACAAATTGCTAGCCATCCTATAAAAAGGGTAGGCCAATATTCTAGCGTTGGTATACAAGAATTAGCGCAGCGCTGATATAATAAATTATTGAAGTTACAACAAATAAATAAATCACAACAAAACTACCATTCCTCAAGCATTGGATGAAATCGTGCTCACGTTTCCTAAAAGGAAATAAATTAAAATAACCATAAACATTGACTAGGATCAAATAAATAAAATAACATAAATAAACTATAATAGATCAACCATCGAATCCCATAAAATAAGTGTTGGATGGAAGACAACCTATGTTTTTAAAAGAATTAAACAACATTATGTCAACCATTCCATATATACAGGCCAAGTTACCATTATATTAAAACCACTGTCAAAACCATAGGATCGTACTTCCAGCAATTGTCATTATTCAAAACCACATCAAAATTCAAATAAAGAACAGGGCTAGAGCTTGCCCCTCTACTATGATACATGAACGAAATCAACATTTCGATGCAACAAAAAAAATCATCAGTAAGGAATTTACCAAATCACATTAATCATTAAATAAAGAACGAATCTAGGGCTTTTCCCTTTATTTCTATACAGAAGTGAAACACCCAATTGAAAACAACTAATATAAATTAATAGTCAGACTTCTACATAGGTAAAAACCCCATTAACATTAACATATCATAAAATACACAATGTGGGCGTTAACCCAAAATTTATCCACACCTAAGTAATATTTACGAGCAGCATTACCATAGTGCCATTGATCGCAATGACACTGATATCTCAGAACCCTCCTCATTAACATAAATACAGTGCTCTTGGCAACAATTTACCCAAATTACATTTAAATAATAAAACCACAATTGCAAAAAAAGCTCTCGAATTAATAGAGCTCCAATTAAAAAACACAGAGTTTAAAACCAATTATAGAGACCACAATTTTATCCTTAAATCAAACACAGAGTAATGACTTACAACTTCTTCCTACCAGCTAAAATATTTTACATAGAATTCATTCTCGTGATTAAAAACTTGCACAGACTTTAAAACATTACTGTAATTTCATAAATTAAACCAACAAAGAGGACAGAGACGTAGAACAACAATTCCACTATGGAAATCTAAACAAAAGTCTTTATTTAAAATTTACCCAATAGAGGAAATTTCAACTCAAAATGGGCCTTTCAAACCTAATTCAAATTCCATGTCATCATGTGATATCCAATGAAATGCTTTAAATTTGAAATACTGTATAGGTCTTATACAAATTTTTAATATAAAATTGGGGATAGGTATCATAAAAAAAACTACTTTTCTGGTTCTTATTTTAGACATATCTCCTTGTGTTTTTACTTAAATTTCGAGTGGGAGAGCTCCTTAGATGCAGAATTAAACTCTGCATCCAACGAGTGCCCACTCTAATTACTTTTGATAGACCCCTCTACCCCAAAAAATAATACCTGAAAAAATGTGATGATGATATCATCATCACATTTTTTCAGATATCAACGAACTCTCCCGATTGAAAATTGAGTAAAAACACAATGAGATATGTCAAAAATAGGAAAAAAAAGTAGTTTTTTTTGTTCTTCCTC
Source organism: Pseudotsuga menziesii (assembly GCA_001517045.1). Classification (NCBI taxonomy): domain Eukaryota; kingdom Viridiplantae; phylum Streptophyta; class Pinopsida; order Pinales; family Pinaceae; genus Pseudotsuga; species Pseudotsuga menziesii. The sequence goes on along the minus strand of LPNX010935493.1, from coordinate 221,067 downwards.
CAAAATTAATAAATATTATTTTATTATTTTATTATTTTGCTTAGGAGGCCCATTGCAAATTCCCGAATGAGCCATAATAATAAGAAAACCACAAAACCCACGAATAGTCTGAGCTTCTATTCTTTCCCCAAACCCTGGAATTTACAAGGGGAATCCTTTAAATTACAAACTATAGACATAGAACCCCCAATTCCTTTAAAAACCCATAAAAAACCAAAAATATGGTTGAAGGCCCTTGTGTATGGGATTACTAGGTGGTAGTTTGACATCACTTTCACATCCCACATTCGCGAGATGCTCCACCATCGAAACCTACCATGAAAACTAGATGTGCATGAGAAGTATGTTGCAACCAAATCACTAAAATGAATAACTTAAGATTTTAAAACTGTAGTGTAAACACATACCTATTTTGCATATTTGAATATCCCTATAACACTATGACCCTGTTTATGTAAGCAAAACCCTAACCAGGGAGCTCGCTCCCCTCTACAATTTTCTCATGTAAAGAATGATTTCAAAACCTTAGCTTGGGTTTTAAGCCTGAGCTAGCGTGGATGATCCACACAGCCATCACATGGCTTCCATTTATTGTGACAGCTAATATCCACTACAAATTCCATTTTATCCCCTTCCCTATAGTTTTATGCTCTTGCTTATTTTTCTTAAATGTTGTACCAGCAAACTTAAACCCTTAGTGTTTATGGTCTAGGACATTTTTATGTGTTAGGTCTTGTCCACACCTTAGTGCACTTTTGCAGCATCAGCTTAGGGACAGAACACCTGCAATAACCATAGATATATTATGCATTGGTTCATAAGAACTAAGTAAGCCCAAACTGTAGGATTTCCTTACCTTTTTGAGTGAGTTGTTAGGTAAAATCCAACCACTCCTCCCCTTTAGATGAAGAGGTAAGTTAGCCTTGTCATTTAGTAAAGAAGACTAAGTTGCATAAATTAACATCCATTATAAACAAGAAATATTAGAACACCATTAAACCAAATAAAATACATCAATATATAAGTACGCCAGTACATAAGTAAATGATAATAAACAACATCGTAATCAGAATAGGATGAGCAACCTACATGTAAAAATCGGAACAAGGATACAAGTATAGTTCCTACTAAGTTTTTATAATTTTGAAGTTAAGTATAGATGTCCCTTGGATCTTAGCAGTGGTATTGACCCTAGATTTTTTTTTTATTTACGTATTTTAGGGACATTACAATTGATATCAAAGTTTAGTTTCAAACACTTAGATACCTTATGAGCACTAATGAAATTCCGTTGCAGAAATAAATATTTTAAAAAATTATTTGTCATCTTGTAAAATAACATGATATTGTTTGCTACTGACTATTTAAATTGAAAATTTGAAGAACAGTCCAAATCATAGACACAAAAGAGAACAACAGCCGACAAGGGAACCTAAATTCCCCAACCGGAGAAGAAGAAATCATGATGGAGCTGAAATCCGACTCAATGAATACTATGCATAGTCTAGAAGCATATCTACAAAGTTTTAAATATGATAACATGAATTAAAGAACAAAATAGAAAGCAATAAATGAATCTTTAGTCCATAACTTGACAGGAGTAAACCCTCATGGACAACCTACCCACTCAACAAACAAATCCAAGGAAAATTATCATTATAAAAGAAGGACCACCAGTCCAAAGGAAGAGGGATGAGAAGAACACACCCCTAATCTCCGAGAAGAAGAATATCATAGTTCTTCCAATGATGGCTCACCCTCTCCTTGCAAGAAAAGGAAGAAACTTGATGACAACTTTCAAGGAGAATTTCAAAATATCAAAGCCCCAACTTATGAAGGAGAAATGAATACCGGGGAGAAGGATGAATAATGGCTCCTGGGTATGAATAAATACTTTCGAGTAAATAATTACTCAAGCGAGATGAAATCCCAACTATCCATTTACAACTTAAATGGAAAGGTAGCTAGATGATGGAAAGACCTAAAACATAGTAAAAGAGATGAAGTAAAAGAGATCAGATGGAGTACTTTCCTAAAAATCTTCTAGGAAAAGTACATGTATGAAATATTCTTTGATAGAAAAGTAAAATAATTTCATGTGTTAAAGATGGGCTACCTAACCATGGATTCCTTTAGCAATCAATTTTTAGATCTGCTACATTACGTACCTTACATAAAGGATGAAAATGTCAACATACAACCATTTTCGGGATGTATTCCTCCAAATGCTCGAGATAAAATTGAGTTTGGCATTCCCAAAACTATAGACACTACCTTGCACAAGGATAGACTTTGCTATGAACATGGACAACTAAGACAGGAAAATATAAACAAAAATCGAGACAGATCTAGGACCTTCTTGGACAACCGAAAACCTGGTTTTAATCCATAGCCATACAAAAAATAGAACAATAGTTTTCCGTCTAACATAAATTCAAACAAAACGGGTACATAGCCGAATGTGCCCACACCAAATACCAACATACGAGCAACAAACTGAGGATCCAAGGCTTCATCGCTGTAGGTTAGCTATTGGAAATGTCAAGGTACCCATTATGACAGAGATTACCCAAACAAGACTAATGGATTCCTACACAACCTACAAGAAGGCCCAAAAGTAGAAGACATGGCTAATACACCTAGGATCTATACAGCACTTAACGTTCGACAATCAAACCATCAGGACACTATGGTCGAAATAGAATATAAGGTTTCAAACACTTATATTTAAATTTTAATTGATATGGGTTCTTTCCAAAGCTATGTTTCGCCCAATATTGTTCACATGTGTAGAAAAAACAAAGTGAAACATTAGAAACCATGGTAGGTACAACTAGCCACTAGTACAAAAGAAAGGTTTCAAAACTAGTAAAAGAATGCAAGATAGACATGAACAGTTTCCCAACTAATGTAGACCTAAACATCTTACCCTTAGGATCATACAATGTACGTATAAGCATGGATTGCTTGAAAGAACACCATGTCATGCTTGATTGTTTAAGCAATTCAATATTATGCAAAGACAGCCAAGGGAATCAAACAAATATTTAAGGCAAAGCCAAGAAGGTTTTTTTTAGATAGATATCCACCTTACAAGTGAATCAATGTATAAGGAAGGGATGTAAAATTTTTTGCAGTTAACATCCAGGATGTAGAAGCTGAGAGAGAGAACAAAAAATTTAGGACTTTTCGTTTCTCATAGAATTCAAAGACGTATTTCCTGAGGAAATACCGGGGCTACCACCCAAGCGAAACTTAGGTTTTTCCATAGAATTGACACCAATGTCAATACCAACTTCAAAATCCCCATACTACATGAGCACACTAGATTTAGTGGAGCTCAAGTTACAGTTACATGAATTGATAGAGAAGGGTTATATCCAACATAGTGTGTCTCCTTGGGGATCACGTATATTATTCATAAATAAAAAAGGATAGTACAATGCAAATGTACATTGATTACCATCAACTCAATAAGATGACCATCAATAACTGTTACCCACTCTCAAGGATTAATGACTTGTTCGATCGAGTCAAAGGAGAAAAGATATTTTTGAATATCGACTTGCGATCCAAATACCACTAGGTAATGATCTATGATGAAGATATACACAATATTTCCTTTCAGACTCGATACGACCATTATGAGTTTGTAGTAATGCATTTTGGGCTAACCAATGCATCAACAAATTTCATGTCCATGATGAATAGTATCTTTAGTGAATACCTGGAAAAGTCTGTATTACTCTTTATAGATGAAATACTAGTTTACTCAAAGAGTAAAGAAGAACATGAGGAACATCTCTGAATAGTACTGCAAGTGTTATGGGAACACCAACTTTACGCTAATTTTACCAAATGTGATTTTTACAAACCACAATTACAATACCTAAGTCACATCATTTTCGAGAAAGGAATAGTCATTGACCCATAAAAGACTAAAGCCATCGAAGAATGGCCTACCCCTACTTATGTCACAGACATTAGGTCATTTTTTGGACTAGCTGGTTACTATCGAAAGTTCATTGAGAAGTTTTTCAGGATTTCTTGTCCCATGAGTGCCTTACAATAGAAGGAAAATAAATTCTTGTGGATGACCAAGTGTGAGGAAATATTCCAGAAGCTTAAATAACTCTTGACTACTGCACCTATACTATGAATTAAGAATCCCAATGGGGATTTCGTTGTTTGCAAAGATGCAAGCAAGGAAGGACCCAGTGGATTCCTCATGCAAAATGGCTACACAATCTGTTACGAATCATGGAAGTTAAAATAACACAAACAAAACTATCCCACGCATGATCTTAAGCTAGCGTCCATTATCCATGCCTTGAAGATGTGGAGGCACTACCTCATGGGGAAGAATTTTCTCCTAAAGACATACAAAATGAGTCTGAAGTATTTTTTTGACCAACCAGATTTAAATGCCAGGTAGGCCAGATGGTTTTCCTTCCTTAGTGAGTTCCACTTTGAATTAAGCACATAAAGGGAAAGGAAATTAAAATCATCGATGCTTTAAGTCGATGAGCTCATATGTTGTATGAGGTAATTTTTATCCAAACTGATTCGGATTTGCATGATAGGATTAGAACGGAAAGAGGATTTGACCGTTTCTATGTTGTAGTCCTTAAAAATATTCAAGAAGATAGGTTATTCCAACAACAAAATTAATATAAGGTAGACGAGACATGATTATTGTGGTCCAAAGAGAGATTGTATGTTTCAAAGGGAGGAGACATCAGATCCAACATTCTAATAGAGTCCCATCGAAATCCCTACTCGAGGCACCTGGGATATCAAAAGATGATATCAACAGTAAAGAAACACTTTTTCTATCCTAAGTTAAAGGCCGACATAGCACTACTCATCACAAAATGCCAAGAGTGTTAACTAGTCAAAGAAGAGAACCAAAATCCTTCAGGGTGATTAAAACCGTTACCCATCCCAGAATGTAAATGGGAGGTTATCAATATGGATTTCATTACGGGTTTACCAAAGAGAAATAAGAATAATGATTCCTTTTTGGTAGTGGTCGATAAAATGTCCAAAGCGGCATACTTTATTCCAGTTAAGTCAACATATAAAGCAGTTCACATTGCTGACATATTCCTAAAAGAGATATTTCGATTGCATGGGATACCTAAGGCAATCATCTCGGATCGAGATACAAAGTTTACTAGTAACTTTTGGATATCTTTATTCTCTGGCTTAGATACACTGTTAAATTTTAGTACCGCCTACCACTTGCAGAAAGACAAGTAGCTGGAATAGGTAAATTCAATTTTGGAGGATATGCTCAGAATGTACGTGATGAACAATCCCACAAAGTGGTAGGATTTTCTACACCTCGTAGAGTTTGCATATAACAATAGATACCATACCTCCACCAAAATGAGTCCCTTTGAGGTACTCTATGGCTGAAAGTGTAGGACACCGGTGACTTGGGATAGCCCGGTGAACAAGCTCATGTTAGGGTCAAATTTACTAAAAGACCTAGAAAAGTTAGTCACCGAAGTGCAACCGAATCTCAAGGAAGCACAAGACTTCCAGAAGAGTTATGCAGATAAGAAAAGAAAGGATAAATATTTCCAAGTCGGTGAACATATTTATTTAAAAGTAAAAGAAAAAAGAAGCTCATTGATCCTGGGAAGGTGCGGAAAGTTGGAACCAATATTTTGTGAACCCTTTGAGATACTATCCAAGAAAGGTCCAATGGCATATGAATTAGCTCTACCTGCTCATATAAAGGTTCATAATGTTTTTCACGCATCTTTATTGAAGAAATATGTATATTATACTAAACATGTGATTGATTGGTCCTTGATAGAGGTGGAACTTGAAGGGGATTTTATTCCAGAATCCCTTCACATTTTGGAAAAAAGGGAAGTACAACTCCAGAAGCAAACTATTGTCCAGCTGAAAGTGAAATGGAAGCAATTTGTGCCCGATGAGGCCAGATGGGAGAATGAAGCCACCATGAAAGAGGCTTACCCCGCATTGTTTAATGATTTCATTTCTAGTCCCTAGAACACTGAGACGGTGTTGTTGTAAGCAGGGAGGGATGTAATATTTTGAATTTTTACTTTAACTATATTGGGCATAAGCCCCACTCCACATGATTTACATTCATGTTATGTTTATGTCTATATATTGGGTGTATTCCCCACTGCATATGAGTTATGATGATTAGATAGATATATTGGGCATGAGCCAAGGCACATGTTTTATTCTATTGTATATGATTATATATGTTGGGAAAAATCCCTGATTGATAAGGAATATCGTTATTGTATTGGGCATAGGCCTTGATGTACTATATTTATTATTATGTGATTAGGCACAAGACCTAATTATACTGAGAAGATTATCTATGATGTATTGTGCAGAAGAATGAATGCATGATTGATTTCTATGATATGTTGGGTGTAAGCCCTATAGCACATGGGTTATGAGATTATTTGCTAAGTGTAATCTCTAGAGCACATGACTTATGATAATATGTGTTGAGCATAAGATCTAGAGAACATGGGTTATGAGACTATGTATTGAGCGTAAGCTCTGGAGCACACATGTAATGCCAACTAGTAAGAATGGAATTGTTGGGCATAAGCCCTAGATCACTCCAACTTGATATTGAGCATAAGCTCCGGAGAATTAGATATTTGGCCATTCTATTCCTAGGTGCATTGTACAAGTGAATCCTAGTATTAGTGTTGAGCAATATACTTTGGAATTGCACTAAGTGTAATTCCCAATCGATAGTGTTGAACGTAGAATCTGAATATAACTAGGGCTTACTGTAATTAAGTGTGTTGATTTGCAAAGACTATCAATAGAACCAACCTTCATCGTACTTATTTAATGTGATTAATTGAAATTTCAAATCTGCTTCTCATCAAGAACTAGAAGAACTGCCACTAATACGAGGTAATCCAACATGCAAGGAATATCTAGAGCTACCTAACCTACTTTACCGATCAAACCCTACCTGAGGCCTTGATAAAAGAAATAACGTAAACTAATGGAAGCATCAAAATAAATAACTATGATATACGATGGATGGATAATAATAGAGGATAATATGTAAAGGCTATATAATATGTACCTGAATATATATATATATATATATATATATATATAGAGAGAGAGAGAGAGAGAGAGAGAGGTAACTAAAATAATAAGTGAGAGTCTATGTAGATATTATACTATAAATTAAATATATCTAAATAAATATTCTATTCTAAAGCTCAAGTAGGAACTAGTAAAATTTCCTAGTTAAAAAAATAAATATTTATTACATAAAAATCAAAATGAAGATTATTTTCAAGAAAACAGAAAAATACTGATTTAACTGAAGTTAAACCAACTGCCCTTTTTCCAAAAGATTGCCTATAAAGAACAAAGCCAAGAGAAGGCTTAGGGATCTCATTATTATTCCTCGATGGGATTGGATAGAATTTTCCAAACCAAGCATTTTTAAGAATACAGATCCTGATTTCCAAATAATAGCAGCCTCACCCTTAGGAGTTCTAAATCTCTCACATGTTGGAGCCAACAGAGGGGATCCGATTAAAAACCAGGAACAATTATGGGTCATGGTCAGGAGGAACGTGGCAGTTCCAAGTTCATCTGGTTATCATTCCTAAGGTCATAAATAAAGAGTGTTTTATTAATTTTGGGTGTTGAAGTGTGCACGGTTCTTAATCCATTTCAAGATGCATATATTGCAGGTAAGAGATTTCTTATACTTCATCTCTTATCTCAGTTTTCAATTATGTTTTCGGGTTGAGATTACAACCATTAGGTTTGGTATTAAGAGCTGTAATTCACCCATCATCATTATGAATAAATTTTTTAGAATGTTTTATTAGTTAAGATAGAATCTCAGTTTAAATTCTTATCTATATTTTAAGATAAATTTCTTATCAATTTTGTGTTAAATTAGTCTTAAAAGCTTCTTTAATATATTAGGGTTTAGACTAGATTTAACAATTAGTATTGATAAATTTAGTGACCAAACATTTCCCAAATAATAGAAAACAATATTGAATCCATAAATATAAACGTTATATCCTAGAAACATTATAAATTATCTATTAAAGCAATTTAGTAAGATAGGGCAGAGATATTTTCCAAAAACAAACACTCGCTTCATTCAAGCAAAGCTAGTGCTGGAGCTTAGTTATTAAAACTAGATATTAAACCCAGTACTTAAATAAATTAACATGCAAGGTTTAAACCTAGCTTTGAAAACAAAACACTTATTATAAACTTATAGAGCAACCATGGAGGGTTTACCAAAATAACCTACTACATAAACAAACAATCAAATAAAAGTGGACATGTCAACTATTAAACAGAGTCACAGACCAGGCATTAAGTCCCTTCAAATCCAAGCCCAACGTATTGTCAATGTTCTAGAACCACTAATTTATCGCATAAAATATGTGCAGCATTCACTGCTTAAATCATTAAAAGAACTAAATCAAATAAACAAACATTGAGTCTAGTAAAATAAAGTATCACGATATCAACCCATTATCGAATCCAATAAAGAACAAATTACCAAGCATCCTATAAAATGGATAGGCCAATCTTCTAACACTGGTATATAAGAATTAGACAAGCGCTGATATAATAAATTATATAAGTTACAAAAAATAAATAAATCATGACAAGATCGTCATTCATCAACATTGGTTGAAATCCTGCTCATGTTTCTTAAAAGGAAATAAATTAAAATAACCATAAACATTGACTCGGATCATATAAATAAAATAACATAAATAAACGATAATAGATCAACCATTGAATCCCATAAACTAAGCGTTGGCTAGAAGCCATCCTATGTTTTTAAAAGAATTAAACAACATAATATCACCCATTCCAGATATACAAGCCAAGTTACCATTATATTAAAACCACCTTCGAAACCATAGGGTTGTACTGCTAGTAATTGGCATTATAAATATTTTCAAAACCACGTCACAATTCAAATAAAAAGCAGAGCTAGAGCTTTCCCCTTTACTACGATATAGGAACGAAATCAATATTTTGATACATAAAATAATAATCAACAGTCAGGAATTTACCAAATCACATTAAGAATAAAATAAAGAACAAAGCTAGGGACTTTTCCTTTGTTTCTATACAAAAGAGAAACACACAATTGAAAACAAATAATATAAATTAACACTCAGAATTCTACAGAGGTAAAAAACCCATTAACATATCTTAAAATACACAGCATGGGAATAAAACCAAAATTTATCCACACCTAAGTAATATTTATGAGCAACATTACCAGAGTGCCATTGCTAGAAATGGCACTGATATCTCAGAACTCTCCTCATTAAAATAAATACAGTGCTTTCGGCAACGATTTTCCGAAACTACATTTAAATAATAAAACCACAATTGCCATAAACACTCTTGAATACACAGATCTCCAAATAAAAAATGCAAAGCTTAAACCAATTACAGAGACCACGATTTCATCCCTAAATCAAACACAAAGTGTTTTAAATAGAGTAACAGCTTACAACTTCTTCCTGCTAGCTAAAATATTTTAGAGAGAATTCATTCTCTCCATTAAAAAATTGCATAGACTTTAAAACCTTAATACGATTTCATAATTGAAACAACCAAAGAGAACAATAATTCCACTCTGAGAATCTAAACAGAAGTATTTATTTAAAATTCACCCATAATTGTTACCACATTGCAAATTCCCGAACTTGACATAATCATAAGAAAACCTCAAAACTCATGAATAGTCTGAGCTTCTATTATTTCCCCAAACCCTGTAATTTCCCAATGGGAATCCTTTAAATTACAAACTACAAACATAGAACCCCCAATTCCTTTCAAAACCCATAAATTAACAAACATATGGTTGAAGGACCTTGCGTATGGGCTTACCAGGTGGTAGTTTTACGACCCTTGCACTACCCACAGTTGCAAGCTTCTCCACCATCAAATCCAACTATGAAATCCATATGTGCATTAGAAGTATAATGCAACCAAATCACTAAAATGAACAACTTAAGATTTTAAAACTGCAAAGTAAACACGTACCTTTTTTGCATATTTGAATAGCCCTGCAACGTTGTAACCACTCCTCTGTTAGCAAAGCCCCAACCAGGGAGATTTCTCCCCTCTACAATTTTCTCATGGAAAGAATTATTTTGAAACCCTATCTTGGGTTTTAATCCCGCACCAGCATGGAGGAGCCACACAGGCATCACATGGCTTCGATTTATTGTGACAGCTAACATCCACTACAAATTCAATTCTAACCCCTTCCTATAGTTTTATGCTCTTGCTTATTTTGGTTAAGTGTTGTACCAAGCAAGCTTAAACCCTTAGTGTTTAGGGTTTAGTAACTTTTTATGTGGTAGGTCTTGTCCACACCTTAATGCACTTTCACAGCATGGGCTTAGCGACAGAACACCTGCAATAACCACAATTATACATCATGCATTAGTTCATAAGAACTAAGTAATCCAAAACCGTAGGATTTCCTTACCTTTTTGAGTGAGTCGTTAGGTAAAATCCAGCCACTTCTCCCCTTTAAATGCAGAGCTAAGTTAGCCTTGTCATTTAGTCAAAAATACTAAGTTGCGTAAAATAGCATCCATTATAAACAAGCAATATCAGAACACCATTAAACCAAATAAAAGACATCAATATATAAGTACACCAGTACATAAGTGAACGAGAATAAACAACATCGTAATTAGAATAGGATGAATAACCTATGTGATAAAATCAAAACAATGATAGAAGTATAGTTCCTCTTAATTTTCTATAATTATGAAGTTAAGTATAGATGTCCCTTAGATCTTCGTAGTGTTATTGACCCTACAATTTTTTTTATTTCTGGATTTTAGAGACATTACAATACTTGAGCCGAGTTAATTTTGGAACCTTAAAGTAAATTGCTTCCAAATCCAATGAGTATGCTATTTGATTATGATCTCTTGGGATGAAAGATATATTAAAATATAAGAAACAATTATTTACTAGATCCCATACCTCATTCATGTACACTTTGAACAAATGTTTTTTTACTTGATATACATTTTCACCTATTGAACCACTAAATCAGAGTCATAAAAAATTATTAGATGTTGAGTGTTTTTGTCCTTTGCATCCCTTAGCCCAAGAATTAATGATTCATATTCTTCAATGTTAATTTTTGTTTGGAATTATAGCTTATACATCATAGAAATAATCTCACCTACTGGAGAAATAAGTACAATACCTCCTCCTGCTCCCACCTTACATGAAGAACTATCAAAATACATTTTCCATAAAAAATCATGAACCTCCATTTTATGTTGACCTGTATGATATTTTTCAACTTTTAAAATACATGTGGTATCATCATCTAAATGTAACATACAAGAACCCATATCTTCTTGAATTGCATAGATAGGATTATTGTCACTTAGCAAATAAGCAACTTGTAACTCCCTGTAAAGTCCAATATATTCCCCTCCAAATACTGGAATCGTAGCATAAGAAAGATACACCTACAAGGTTCCTCCTACCCTCCTTTCCTACAACCTCGACAAAAGAATACCAATTTTAGGAGCAATATCAGCTATAACAACATCCCTTAGTACACTTTTCATTGGAAACTTTAAGGCTAACAACAAGATCCTTGATAACCCCAATATAGATCATGGTAAGGCTTGCTAACAGCTAGCCCTAAAGCTTCCATAACTACCTTGGGCATAAGATTGTGCGAAACACCAAAATCTAGAAGACAGTTATGGAACATTTGATCATGAGTAATATAAAATGGGGGAGGGAAGTCTAACTTATCATCTAGATGATCAAATGATTTGGGGAAAAAATGATGTTTGGATTTTCATCGTGTAAATTAACCTCATGTGAAGGGATAGAATTAACTAAAGGACTTAAAATTTTGAGAGTAGGCTCTCTATAAGACTGTTTTTTAATGAGTTTAGTCAATGGAATAGGAATTTTAATCTTGTTAATTTCATGTTCAATATTGAAATCAGAATTAATATTCCTACCTCTTCCATATTTGCAGCTCCATCTTTATTTCCCTATTGATATTGTTTCTTCTCAAGAGTTAATCCCTGCTTTACAGGAACATTCCTTCATTTATGCTTGTCTTGTGAAGCCTTCTTTTTTCCATATATGAGACCATAAGTCTTCTGTGGAATTGCTTGGAAAATATCTGGGATATATGAAACTTATTCAACATCATATTTTTCATAATAATCAGAAACTTTTGCATAATGATATTCATACTTAGTTAAACAATTGGAAGAAGGCATATCATCCTACTGATCAATGTTTGGATCTAATTTCTCAAACTCCAGCACATCTATTTCATTAAATTCATCATTATGTACCATATTATTGTGAAAAGGAATTTTTATCTTTTGATCTTAATTATTCCTCCTATCTCTTGGAAATAACCTAGGATTAAATGGCCTTCTAAACTGATTGGGATTCTGATTATCATTCTCTTGAGCAGGTATATTTTGAGTTTCATTTTCCATTTCCAACCTATTGATTTTTGGAGATAAAGTATTAATGAGTTTGGTCATCTCGTCCATTTTACTATCTGTTACCTTTACCCCCGAAGTAGACGGTAACATTTTTTTTTCTTATTCTTATCCTCCCTATGATATTCTGATTTATCCCTCAGCTTATTTGCTTCCATCAAATTTGACTCTACCTCCAAGATTGCTTCTTGTATATTCACAAGGGTAATGGATATCCTTTACCTTAGTAATAAAGAGAACTCAACATCAAAATAATTTTCATAAGTAAGTTTTGTAGATGTCTCAGCAGGCTTAATTTCTGTAGGGATCTTACTATACATCTTATTGAAACATTTGGTAAAATCAGTCACTATCTCACTTTGTTTTCTTTTCAAATTTCAAAACTCAGTAATGTAGTAAAGATAATATTTAGTATCTCCCCTTTGTCTCATAAAAAATTCTTCCAAAGATGTAATCCCATCTATATAATTTGGTGGTAATTATCTAAACCATTTCCTCACCTTCCCATCTAGGTTTTGGACAAAGACTTGCATCCATACATCCCAATTTTCAATATTTTGGTTGTCAACATAGCTAAAATAACCATTCCAATTTTCTTCTGTAGTAACTTCACTTTGACCATTAAACCTTGGAAGATATTTCTGCTAATCCTCATTAGGAAGAGCATTCTGAGGATGAGGTAAGACTAATGGGGCATATCTAGCAGCCACTATGGCATCCATCATATTAGGAGGTTGAGATGCAATACTTGGAATAATCCGTGGAGAAGGTGGTTGAATCTATGGAGAAGGTAGTACTTTAACCTTTAATTGAATAATGGGATTTTTAGTAGTGAGGGGGGTATAAGGTGATTATGTAGGATTTAATAATTCAAATCGTTCAGAATTTAGAATTTCTTCGTTTATGTCTTCAGAAAACAAGGGATTAGAATAGACTTCAAAATTGTCAACTTGGGTAGGATTAAAACTTTGAAAATCAGGAATAGTAATAAATAAATCTTGTTTATTTTCTTCTTCAAAAGTTTACAAATTGGAAGAAGGAAACCCCTGATGTAACTCACCTAGTGTTTCTGAATCTGAAGAATACCAAGGATCACTTGATGATGCAAAACCAAGCATTTTTCTAGCTTCTGTTAAAATCTTATGTGGATCTTGAATTCAAAGGAGATGAAGGATATCCCCTAGTTCCAATTCTATTTGAAGCCACTATGACTTTATAAAATACATGTGAAAATATAGTCTACAAAATATATTGAACTTGTTCACCCTCCAAAATCATACCTAAAAATCATAATACCACCCAGGGAAAAATTTACTTTCATTTCTTAGTCCCTAGCAACAACGCGAGAAGATGTTTTCACTGGAGTTTGTACCTAGACTACGAAAGTGAAAATTCCTTAAATCTTGGATGAATTGGATATATAAATAAGAATTCACCATATTCTATAAGGTTCTTAGGGAAACACGAGGATCCAGATATTAGGTTTAAAGTTAATCAATCAACAATTTATAATGATATAATGGATAAGTAATATGAAAGACTGTATGGATATATCATTAACAAGAATATAATCCTATTTCATATATTAATAATCAATCAAATTCATGAACACAAATACTTTCTAAACATGAAAAACATAATAAAATGTTAGCCTACTCATGAGCATTCTAAAACAAAAACTTTATGAAAGAATTGAGTCATAAATATGGTAATCACATCGATCATAAGCATTTACCATTATAATGAATAAAATAGGCTCATATCATATATAATATCATTTGAAAAAAAGTATTCAAGTTTACTTACAAAAGATCAAAACATGCCTAATTGCATATTATCATATCTCGTGACCTGATCCCAAAAATAATATCCCAACCCCCTATTCTACTTTTGTTTTCATATTTATGGACATACAAAAGTTTAAGGTAGCAGGTTTAAGGTCCAAATTTTAAGGGTCAAATAGATTCAAAATAAGAAAGAGATATCATATCAAATATTTACATATTAACTAGTTTGACTCATAAAACATAGAATCTGCCACCTACACTTATTTATTATTAATAAACGACAGATGTTAATGATGAATCATCCTGGAAGTTTTGTAAACCTCGATATTCACCTTGCACTTGACTAGTACATCTGGAAGTAAAGCTAACCAAAACATGAATTATCATGTTTTCCTTGTTTCCTCTGCCAACATTGTAATCCCATCTAATGTTTGAGACCTGATCTGGAACCGATTGTATTCTGCATCCATCGTTTGAATTTTGTCTTGGAGTTCTTTATTCTTCTTGATAAGTTCTTCATTTTGTGGTTGAGTAAGATTCTTTCTTCTCAAAAATTGTTTTGAAGTTGTTATTAAATCTTGGTAATTCACATTAGTTTCTTCTAGATCTTCTCTCAACCTCCCATTTCCCAACATTAACTGGTCATTTGAATCATTAAGGTATCCATTTTGAGCCTTATAATACTATAATGATTTCTTAAGGACTTCAAAATATGACAATGCCTCCATGTATGTTTGGTGTGCAGGGATTTCTATACTCAAGCTTGGAGTGATCTTATCTTGTTCTTCAACAATTAAATTTTTTTGGGCCTTAACTAATTTCTTCATTTCCTGTACATTAACATGTTCTTCCAACACTTCCACATTTGGAGACTTTGAACTCATGCCCATTTGAAATTCATAGATATGTTGTTTATCCTTGTCTTTATGATATTCTTTAGGCAATTTTGGAATGCGCTCTAGATATTTCTCAATGTCTCCTAGGGTTTGATTGACTGTATATTCTATATTTCCAATTTGTGGATCTTCCTCACTCAAAGAATCTTCAACAATAGTTGTTGCATATTTTTTAAATTTAGAATCTAAAACACCTTTCATATTCATCCTTAATTTGTTCTTGGGTCCAATCCTTTGTCTCCAATTAGTTTCCTGAAATTCTGGAATAGGAGTATGTAAAATTTTTGTATTGGAAGAAATTTCTTAAATAATACCTTTCTCTTCTACATCCCTACGGGTGTCTGGAGCAGTTATCTCTTCATTTTGTAACTCATAGAACACTTTCTTTTGTAACTCTTTTTGAATTGGTTCTGAAATAGGTTCATCTTTTGAATTAAATTCACTTTTTGTCTGCGTTATTTCTTGTTCAACCTTCATTTTATGTCTTGTATTTTTACCTATGATTTTCCTCTGGGTGACTGAAATATCTTCTTCTTTGCTATTGATATCTACATTGATATCATTTTGGGTTTCAGGATTTTCTTTTTCCAAGCATGACCAGAACAAAAAGTGCTTCCAAGAGCGATTTCACTTCCTTAGTTTAGTCAATACCATCAATTTAACCAACCCATGATGGAAAACAGAGTGACTGGTGTGATTAGGATGGTTTTTTACCCTTGTATATATCTTCTCAAGGATTTTAAAAAAGTAATAGAGTAAATTTAACTTAGATTGTTCATTTAAATGCAAAAAAAACTTAGATGATACCTAAAAATAGTAGAAAACCGACCCTCACAGGTAATACAGCGTTGTATAATGTTGAGCACATCCCATGACTCTTGCTTCACATGGATGAGATGAATACCTTTGCTCCAATATAAAGCTTCATAAACAGCTAACAAATACATACTTAAATCAACTTCGAATAGGTGATTTTTAAACCATTGTTCACCTTCAAAAGGAAACTGCATCACCTCTACAATCAATACGTCATTTAGTTCGAAGCTTAGGGTTTGGAAGTTTACATATGAACCTGTATAATTTTTTATCAAAAGCTTCAGTCACTTCAACATTGTAACCCTGTATATGAAAGGTAATCTGTGGAAAATGCTCTCGATATATTTGTATAAATCGATAGATTGCATTGTATTTTACATAAGGAGAATTGCATTCATATATTTTTATATAAATGGGAAGATGGTGTTTTATATATCTTATGTATATAGAATAGTGGTGTTACGGATATCTTAAAAATAATTAAAAAGGTTTTCATTCTTGTATGAATGGGGATTAAAGGATTCCGTCATATATGTTTTAAATGAAATTGAAGCATATATGTTTCCAAAGATTCCCAAGTTTGATTGTGAATGATATTTAGAATTGATATGCTTATAATTGGCATGTTGGTTGGTAAATAATATTTAGAAATTATATTTTATAATGATAATTTTCGTATATTTCGGTTGGGAACTTATTAACATTATATTTATCATGTTTATAAAATAAATGTTATGAAGTAATGAGTACCATGGATAATTGTATTCTTAATCTATACATAGAAATTGTCATTCTTGAAATTTTAGATTATGGTGGAGTACATTAATGAAACATCGAGTTGATTATAATTCAAAAAGCATGGATATTAGAATAGTAATGTAAATATATTGTTTCCATAATAGAATCATAAGTTCACACACACACATACACACACATATTGCATTTCAACAGTGGGCCTTACTTTGGAATGAACTATTGAAAAGATGAAAGATTGATATGCTAGTTTAGTTAGCTAAGTTATTGATGTCTTGAATTTTAGCTAAGATAGTGTGGAGTTATAGTTTATTTTGAACTAGTCCAATACCACAATTATTTTACAATGACTCATCAAAATTAAATAAATGCATGGGATCGGATAAAAGAATAATTGTTTGAGCTAAGAATTGTACACATATGCAAATAGAAAAGAAAATTCAAATGAGTTTGGGATTGGCCCCTATCATTGATTATTGATTAATTATAAACATTGAATAATGAAAATCTTGAAGTGACAAAGACAACTTGGGAGTTAACATCAAAACCTTGATGGCATGATTTCCAATGTCCAGTGATGATGAGTATCAATTTCCCTATAATCTAAATGCTAGAGAAGTGAATCCTAATGTTCTATTTAGAAAAAAAAAAATTGGAAAGATGTGGCTTAGGAAAAATAATCAAAATATATAGAGTGTTGCAAGACATATAACAAGGATGTAATTTTGATAAATTTTCGTTGACAAGACACCAAAAGGATTTTTTTGTCGAGATTTGACATATTGACGAGAGGGTGAAACAAACTCATAATTCAAAAAATGAGATGTTAATGAAACCAACATGAGGATCTAAACATAATGACATTGATTATGCAAAATGACAATGCCATGAACAAAAATGAAAAACTACAACTCGACTAGCGGCAAAATGTAATTGGCAAACTTGCTAAAATGGTTCAATGGAGGAAAAAATTGTAAAATGAAAGTATGTTGATGATTAGTTAAACCATATAAATGAAACGATGCTAACCACCTAACAAGGTGAATCCTAAATTAAATAACAACTAGTCCTTATGAGAGACTCGGTGAGACTAAGATGTGATAAAGATGTAACTTTGAAAGTTTACCGAAGGGGTCACATGATAACAGGAATGATGAAATGAGGTAAGGACATGATGAACTCCTTGGCCTAAATGTGAGGGTACTGATGGTAGGAATAGGAGTTAAAATTTAATATGATCAATTAAGTCTCTAAGTTCCAATGCTTGGAAATCATATCAAGTTGAGAACCAACATTATTAAAATTTAGGGGTATGGAATAAGTGTATGGGAATTCTTAGTGACTTATGCATTGATTTTTGATGATGTGATAATCTCTCTTGATTAGGTAATTCATGATTGTATCTTACCAATTTGTATATTGCCAAAGATTGTATGATGTTATCTTCTCGCCTTGAGGAGATGATAGACAAATATATTTGAATTCTTACTTGGATTTGCTCAAAGTTATTTGGTTACCTATCATGTGGTTATTGATGTTATATAGCTTGTTGTTTAATTGGATATCATGGATCCTTGTGAATGATTAGGAGGTGTTGGAAATCTAAGTAAGTATTGAAATTACTAAAAGTATTATTGTATTTACATTACGTAAAAATACTAGTGAATTATTGAGAATGTGTTGGAACCTTGTTGAATGAAATATAAAATTAGTGACAATAGAACCGCTAGTGCTTATGGGCACAATTATTTGATGAAAACAGAAGAGAATGACATGAAGACTTGAATATGAAAAGAAAGTGAAGTGACATTGAATGTACGAGAAAAATTAACTTCAGGACAACATTTTTATCAGAGGGGGTGTATGTGATGCCCACCTTTGATCGAGTTTGATAAGTGAAATTTTGAGGGCACTTATTTGAAAGTGACCTTGGTTAAATAAATAAGAATAAATGCTCTTATTTTTTTATTTCATACAACAAATATTGTCGACTGGTTAGCAAATAATAAATATGCTAGAATGCTAAATAAATTATGGAATGGGGGATAAAGCAGCACAAATGATCATGGTATGTAGAAATAAAAATAAATGATATTTTATTATTTCGTAGATGTGAATAAATATTCCTTACTAAATTGCAATAGATGAATAAATGTTGAACAAATTTTGATATTGAATAAAGAACAATTATTGATTATATCATGTAGCACTATTGATGCATGCATCGAGTGTGTGTAGTGACAAGTATAACAATTTTCTTAGTGAATCTCTTATGGAAATAAAGGGGTCATAGAGAATAGGAAAACATACATAATAGCACGATGACTAACTATCAACTCTTAATAGAAATCAATGCATGAGTTGAAATCCTTATGAGCTTTGCTTGGGTGGCGTGTGCTATATGGGTAAGCCATAATGACTTTGTCACATAAGAGGAAGTTTAGGGGAACATATTGAGAAAGATATTATTCCTTAGCCACCATGAGTCTCGCATAGGTTATAGGAGAAATAGTTTAGGTAGTGATTCCTAAATATCTACAACGCACTCCGCACATAAGGAAAGAAAATAAAATGTTGTCTGAAAGACACATAGAAGCGGTGCCTTGATAAACAAGAGAACTAAAAGGTATATGCATTGAAAATGACATAGAGGATTTTGATTTAGTTTATAAATTTCAAAAGAAAAATAAAAGGTGATTAAATTATTGTCAATGGTCATGTAAATTAGAGTGCGGTGTGTGCATGTAATGAATACAAAGGATTAAAGGGGACATATAAGAGTAAAGAAAGAACTCATGTGAACCTTCATGAGGAGGTGACACATGGAGGGCAAATAATAAAAATAGAAAAAATAAAAAAAATATTAATTTTGCATGAAAGCGACCTGTGTCGTGAGGGATTTTCCTATTTAAGGAAGAGATCATTGAGGGGAAAGGGTATCTTTTTGGGTCACTAATTCTAGATGGTACTCATAATGGCCATTTGTGAACTTGTGTTACTATTGTGATTTTGACATTGGGATCAACTTTGTTATTAGGAGGTCATTTATTAGAATACCTAGCTTGTGTGTTATTATCTATGATCCCTTATAGCTCGGGGGACTAGGAAAAATGAGAGTACTCCTAGTGTGATAGGGTGGTGAATAGAAGAGTTGTTTGACATTTAGGGAAAGTTGGATTATGAATCAAGACAACTTGACCTTCGACAACATCATTGGTTGTGGGACAACCATCATAGACAGGCTTCATCATTCAATATTGATTACTTACTTTTATAGCTTAAAATACTATTTATTTTTATTGTAAAGAGTACATATAATGAGATACAAGTAGAACTATATATTTTTTAGGTCGTTTGAAAGTTTGTTGTTTAGAGGATTATTTAAGAAATGCATTTATTTAATTTGAAATCTTGAGGGTCCCTAAATTGTTTACATTATATTTACGAATCCTTTACCATAATCTAAGTTTGCTAAAATTCAGGTTATTCTTCGAATTCAAGCAACTGCAGTTATCGGGGTGCAATACTCTAAAATGCCAACCCCTTACATTTGACTATTTATTTTTGTAAACATTGGAACCTTATGTTTGAAGGTATTGCGTACTTGGTATATTATTAAATACTATGTTGAAAAATCCTTTTTGGATGTGTGGGCTAATCGATAAATGAGCAGCCATGATCTCTCTATAGGAAAAAACAATGATAAGAAAAGAATATTAAAAAGGCTAAACATAAAATTAATTAAAATGAAATCTAAACTAAACATAAAATGAATCAGGAAACTAAGAAGAAAACAAATAAAAAAATGAAAACACACTTCTAGAATATGTAACTCCTACATAGGTGTCACCACCTATGAAACTAGCTAAGAATAGTAAATGTATCTTCTACAAAAGAGGGGGGGGGATGCCAAGGGGTTAATTCTCTTGGTGGAAGAATGGGGAGGATATACAAAAAAAAATCTAAAACTTGAAAGTAGGAACATAACATGCAACTTGAATGCAAGAACAAAAATCTATATGAAAACAAAATGCTAAAAAAAATATGTATTTGTAACGATCATGAAATGAAAAGATGAAAGGGGGGGATTCTATCCACTTGATATCTATGAATAGATGATCAAGGTCCAAGTTCAGCCATGTTTTGAAAATTCTCTATGGCCATAGAGTGTGAGAACAGAGGAGTTGAGTGCCATATCTCTAGTTGGAGGACTAGTTGGGTATTGTTTTACAACACTATTATCTGTATAGGATAGAATACTCAGGTTGTTGGTTTGGTAGAAGGAATGGTTGGAATGAACCATGTATAGTGGTATATAATATTATATAACTAGGGACCCTAAGTTGGAATGCATATCTGCAAGTTGAAAGAAGCTAAAAAGGATGAAAGAAATTTAAAACAAGTCATTACCTAGAGAGATCAGTACTTCACTCGAGGATGACTATGAGGAAATTACAACTGAAGGTTTCCTACATATATATGGTTCAATGGATTGAGGAAGGCCCCATTACAATTTCATATTTGTCATAAATACTCTGAAAAATATGAGTTCCTTTCAATATATACGTTTTTTCTCATACTCTCTAATGAATCCCGAGTTATAAATTCTATTACAATGGTTATGCATGCATCTTATTTCTATGTTAAAGTTTATTATGGGAAAATTTTGTTTGAGAAATTATTTAGAGGAAGCGATTTGTAATGCATGTACTATCTAATCAAATATGAAATGCTTATGACGTCTAAATAAATCTAAAATGCATGTACTATCTAATTAAATCTAAAATGCATGTACTGCCTAAGAAAATCTAAAATGAAAATACTGATCTAACCAAAACTGAAAGAAAGTACATCTATAATTTTATGGTGTTTATGCCTAACTACTACATTGGGAAACAAAATCTAGCACATCTATATTTTATTATGTTTAAGCCTAACTATTGCATTGGGAAAAAGAGTCTAGTACAACTATATTTTATGTGTTTATGCCTAATTGTTGCATTGGGGAATTGAATCTCGTACAATTGTATTGATTGTGTTAATTATCCTAACAACCACATTGGGTAGTCGATCTCCTACACGTGTTGATGATTATGATTATTATGATTATATGGACTATACCATTACATGTCTATTGTACATATTAAACATAACTATGGCATTAGGACACATAACCTACTACAATAAGAAGTAAAAGCAAGTAATGAAATAATAAATATGTAAATAACTTGCTATAGATAGAAATAAACTAAATGTATGGGCATGAATATAAACCTAAAATAATAGAGATAGATATATGCTATAACTATGACATGTCAATTGAATTGTAAAGGAATCAAAATATAATTCTTTGATATCTATATATGATATCTATAACTATAAAATACTAGATCTAGCCTAGGATCTACATGCCTTAGTGTCCCAACCCACTCACTACCTCTGGGTGGGTAATTTGGTGTCCTTCCACGAACCGCATTAGACCAGATGATGTAGGCCTTCGTTTTGCCCCCCGGGAACTTGAGAATCACAGATGGATTGTGAACCACCAGAAAACCCCAACAAGATACTAAGTAAAAAAAAAAGTGTAACATGTAATTTATAATCAGATGTAGAATTAAGTGTGATATGTAGTTAACTATATCAATCCTTGTGAATATCATATTAGTAATCATATACATGTCCTAGCTATATGATTGCCCCATTTGAGGAAACACGATCACTTATCAAATAATCCTTTAAAAGTCCATTTAAAAGTTGGAGTACAAGTAATTTTTATGTAGTAGATAAAAATAACAGCTCCCTCTAATATATACTACCTTGAATGACTACAGAGGGCATTTATAAGCCCATATCTTGACTTACATGAGTGCTTATAAAGTTCGTTGAGGAGTCTTGAACACATGGTCAACTCCTCAACATAATGGACACAAACCTACATGAACAATGCACCATCAGTTTGTCGAACAAAATCATATAAAATAAAAGAATAAAAATTATGCATGGTTTTGAAAACACATCAATTACATGGGTTGCCAACGAGCAAAATCATATAAAGTAAAATAACAAAAATTATGACTGATTTTGAAAATACATCAATTACATGGGTTGCCAATGGGCTATCCTTCCTAGAATAATTGGATGCAACATGAAGATCTGAGATTGTACCCGATATTAAAATATAAGGAAACATTGTGTAACACAAGTATTAAATACAACATATAACATATAGGTATCAAAAAAAAGTGTAAACGATAGATAGACATTAATCGATCATATACATCTAACTAATCGGTTGTGAAAAATCCTAAAGTTATATCTTAATCAGTTCTAAAGAGGCGTTATTAACTACAAAGATAGTTCCTTTTTTCCAGAGTTATATATATACTCTACATGCACGTGTATCAAATACAGAAATACAAATAATAAAATACAGATAATAAGGGGATATTTCAGCAAACCACGAGTAATATATATATAGCATGGAACAATTCGAATACAGGTAAACAGAAGGCCAACATTGACATAGTTAGAACCATTATTAACAATATAAGAACATTATGCATTTGATTGGATCCTAGTAGTGCAAACTGGGTCAATAAGAAGAAGACTATGCTGAGTATATGGGACCAATGGTGGAGAGAACACGACCCTCCTCTCGTTCGCTGGGGTAATCGCAATGGTATACATTACCATACTTTCTACTATCGTTACTATTTGGGGAAAACAATCTCATGACCATATCTAGGGATCCGGAGGGAGATCAAAAGCCCCATAAATTCTAAGCCAAACACACAAAAGAAAAGTATGGGATTCTTAGCCACATCAACGATAAGCGTCCATCATGAGCTAACAAACTCGATCAACGGGCATAAGTAAAGGAAGAATGCAAAGGTTCCATGGACTCACCATGGTAAGAACGCCTATGTCATTTATCTAATTCTCATTGACTGAAGAAGGAGAACTCTCAATCAAACTCTATGCTGGACACCGAAGAATAATCGATCATAGTCAAGATGGAAGAGATGAAATGGAAGATTGAGTGCAACTTGAACCTCATAAAATGATTTGGAGTGAGGCATCATGTTTCCATTCACACTTCGTGACCTAGGTGTGAGGGATGACCTCTACTAGGCTGTGAGTGCCATTTCCCTCTCCCTCATAATAAAAAATAGTAATTATTTGAAAAAATGCTCTAGCCTAATCGAGGTTGAGTTAAAAGAGGTTACTATTTCAGTGTTAACGAGATTGAACCCACTCCTTATTATCTCGTCTTGGGGTAGGAAAACACCTCCACATTATAAGTGCCAGCCCTATCTAATAACTAATGTGTATGTGCTAAGTTTGATGAGTTGGTTAGAGCACGTGTGTGGGCCTAATGGTTAAGAAGACGTGTTATCTCTCTGGAGGTTACATGTTCAAAACTTGCAGGGGTAGGGTTTCTCATTGTCATGTTGTGACAAGGATCGAAGGGTAGGAAACCCCTGGGATAGGCACTCATCTTGGTGGGCTTCAGGATGTCTCATCCCCTGCTAAGTCACAAGTTACTGGCATATCTAGCTTGCGGGCTATTGGATATACTCTTGGGAGGTTGTTATTCCCATAGCTTGTGTAATACCAGAGATATTATTGGTTGGATTGATCTGTAAGTTTAAATGTGAAGAATGTATATATGTGTGTGTGTGTACACACACACACACACAC
Organism: Pseudotsuga menziesii; assembly: GCA_001517045.1. Classification (NCBI taxonomy): domain Eukaryota; kingdom Viridiplantae; phylum Streptophyta; class Pinopsida; order Pinales; family Pinaceae; genus Pseudotsuga; species Pseudotsuga menziesii. The sequence goes on along the minus strand of LPNX010935493.1, from coordinate 196,566 downwards.
ATATAAAATGATATTTTTCTTAATAGAAATTGGAAACTATTTCATTAAAATAAAAAAGTTGTGCACAATCACCCAAAAACATAGAAGAGACTATGTCGGAAATCAGTTATTGAGGCTGAAAAAACCATGACTAAAACTACCATTTCTTTACAAAAATTGGTTTGTTTCTTCCTTGAATTCACCATTCTAAAGGAGGGATAAACCCTGATAAACTGAGACTTTAATAAAATGCATAACTACATAACCAAAAACCTGTAGCAGAAAGACTGCAACTTTTTCTTTTCTTCCATGCTTGGATTAGGCTTTGAGACTGATACTTCTTTCATTGGCTGGACTCCATTAGTTGTTATCTCCTCGAAACAACTACATTGTGTCATGTTGGCCATTTTTTGCATGTCTTCGACAATTCTGTCAATCTTTCCAAGAATTTCCCTAATATCCCTATCAGTTTCGTCAATCTATGATTCCTAGCAGGACAACTTTCTTAACACATACCCAACATCGGTTGAGAGCTCCTAGTTATTTCTAAGTCCACTGCAAACCCCTTCATATACCTTCCTTAGGTGTATTTTGAAATCAACAATGCTTCCCTTGATGTTGTTCATGCCCTTGGACCACCCTTTTCCTTCACTCTTCTCTACCTCCATCACTTCTAACTCCTCCAACGAGCACCTGGGGAAGTAATGTATCAATCCTGAAAAATTCAAACTGTAAGCTACATCGCATGGCTTGCTCACAATCCCAACCTGATGTTGAGTACTCTGCTCCTCCTATTGAAAATATCCCGACACTACATCCATATCACATGTAGAAACAACTAGATCGAAATGATGGAGTAAATGTTTCCCATTTTCTCTATAAATGCTCTTACTAGGGTTCACATGGGCCTATACATGCATCCCTCCATGTACACACTCGCCACAATGGAGAGGTTGGTAATGCAAATGCATGTCCATTTGACCTTTGTGTTGGATGGGAGGGAAAGGAACCCAAACTAAGTCAAGGTACAAAGTATGTTTTAATCCCATCCTTATTGATATACATCAAACCTAACTCTATGTTGCCTCCCTTATTAGCTAGGTAGTCAACTTTTTCGTTGTTTCCCTAAAGAACATAAAAGAAACTGATTTCAATGCCGGATACAAGGTGTGATATTCTTCTAGCATTTCTTTTGCATATGGTATTTCCTTTTTAATATCATTTCCGCATCTTTTGGATGACTTGTCTTGAATCTGTGATTATGACTATTTTATCTACATCTAGTTTGGTAATGAGTTCAATCCCAAGCAAAAGAGCCAACCACTCATCTTTGTTATTGGATTTTGTCCCCAACCCCCATGTGAAAGAGTTTACTATATTTCCTCCAGGATAAAAAAAATATCACTCTTGCGCCTGCCTCCCCAATAATATCACTAATATTACACAAGCTACATTACATAAATATATTTATATATAAGCTAACATATTCCAACAATGATGAGTGCACCATGGGGGATTCACCTTGTTGAGCAATATCTTATCATGTTCATTCATAAAGGGGGGTTTTTAGTTGTAAAAAATAAGTTCAATATATTGTAGGTATTCGAGGGCAGGAAATAGGTTATGGGGGATGTATAGGTATTCGAGGGGTATAAAAAGGGGTTTCTAGTAAAAATAAGGAATATATTGTAAAAATAGGGGTTTTTTAATTGGAAATATGTATTAGGAGGGGGCTCAAAAAAATGATTTTTGTAAGTAATTATCAATATCCCATTAGGGGTATTCTTTAATATTCCATGAATGAATGCACTATGACCTGATTTCACTAAGTGAATACCCCATGGAGTGCACCTAACCTATAACCTAAATATATGTGGGTAATAAGCTTGGTAAGTTGGTTAGTAAAGAAGAAAAGAGATAACCTATAATTCTTAATGACTAAGATGCACATTTTAATATTGGTACATACACATAAATATAATATTCTATATGATCATTGCAAAGAACCATAATTATATTATCTGTATTAAAGAGATGTTGATATAACCCTCGATTGATAGACTAAAGTGTATTGGTTTTTGTCGATATAGCACTGGAGAGTCCCACTCATAGCAAGATTCAGCTGTGGACAATGATTAAGTATAAGACATTTATGAATGTACTGTATAAGTAATAAATGTTGAGACTAATATAGTTAATGTTAAGTAGATGGTGATGGCATAGGCTACCTAAGTTGTAGGCTTAGTCATAGTAGTACTAACACTCTATAGAGCGAAGGTAAGCACTAAACTAGAAAATATCACTAGGAAAGTAATGTGTACATGTTTGGTCACATTCAAGTATGTCCTCTGTTGAGTGAATTTAAACACTCATCCATATACCTCTCTATTGAGTAGAAAAAAAATTGAGTGTCATTGGGTACATTATAGGCAGTCACTCAGAGAACATAATTTCACCTCCTAATCTTTAGAGTGTTATGCTGATGGGTGGTGTTAGAACCCAATATTATGCAAGTCTGTCATACCTTTAGATATTCTAGACATAGTTAGTCAAAATTCACCAATTGAATACATGCTTGATTGAGTGGTCAATTGATTGATTGATGGGATGGCTGATAAGGAAATTGATTGGATGGTCAACTTGAATAGAAAAAGTTGACCAAGCGTTGAGACATTGTGGTATTTTAGGAAACCATTAGAACCAATGACCCTTACTTGTGGACTAGATATCCCTCCATTCAAGGAATTTTGTTAAATTTGGAGACTATAAGATAATGACCTTATTGGTTGTATTGATCATGAATAATAATGAATTGTGATATAATGGACGATGTTTTTATCATAATGCGTTATGCTTAAGTGTTGTAAATGATATATGTCAACACCACCTGTGGTCTTGGAATATACTTATCCCTTCTGTTATCTTATGTTATATATGTTGTTGTTTGATTGGTTTCTCAATATACTGGGTAGTTTTACACTAGAGGAGGAGATGGTGGTTAGCATAATACTTGAGGAGGAGATGGTGGTTGGTTTTCTCATGGAAGAGGAGGAGTTGGAGGATCATTATCCTTGTTAATCAAATATATAGAATACTATTAGCAAGAATTAAACCTCTAAAGTTGGTTGATAGAATTGATGACATGAGGGATTAATGATTTCCTATTGTGAGAAAGGGTTTCTCATATTGGTGAAGTCTTAAGTTCCCACATGATATCCTTAGATAGTGATATGACCATTTTGTGAGAATCCATTAATTCATATATATGATCTATTAACTTTTAACAAAATTTGGGATAGAATTTGCATGGTATCCTAGGTATTTGCACTTTAGGTGACTTATCATCCTCAACCATATCAGAATGTTTTTGTGGAGGCACCTCCCCAACATACATGCTAATATATGTAAAATAATAGACAACAATAATTAGAAAAATTAAGCAAAATGTTACAACAAATTATATGTCCATTGAATAAGACAAAATAATATGCAACAATACCAATCTTGAGCATAATAGTACCTCTAGCATCAAGTGGCTCATCCTAGCAAAGACATATCATGTTTTCACGTCCTTCCAATCCAGTTGTGTCTATGGGTATTGTTTGAGATCTAGGGTGTGACCATATTCAATATCTAACATCTCCAATACCTCTAAATTTACATGCTTCATTAACTCTAGTTTCCACCACTTGGGAAACATATGCCCCCACATGTGAATACACATATTAGTCATTGGATTACGAGGAAACCAATCAAACTTTAGTCAAGTTGTTGGAAAAATATCAAAAAATAAACTAAATAAATAAAAACAAATGAGACCATCCTCCCATCAAACACAACATGAAAATGGTCCAGAGAAAAACAAAATTGTCATAAGAAAATGGCAGATCATTGAGTCAATATGGGCTTATAAACTAAAGTATCTACATAGCCAATTAAAAATAAAGCTAATCAACACTACCCATTTGATATATAATGATCTAGTCTCATGATCACAAGCAACATGCACTTAACCTCCTCTGTGTTGAATGCATGTAAATCCAACTAGCCTCTAGTAGCCCAAAAGTCACTAAGGTTAGTGATGTTATCATTGACATATCTATACATATATGAATATTACACTCTCTTGTAATACTAGGTGGGATATTGACGTATCGGGGAAATTCCCCTACACATAATAACCTAGTAACAAAGTATATATCTTCTATGTTAGGAAAAAACCATAGATCGAGATTGACCCTGGATGATTACCTAGCATGATCTTAATGAGTAGTCAATTATATCAATTAACAAATATCCTCCTTGAGGGATGTACCCTCATAAAACTTTAGGAGCTCAACATTACACAAAAGGAGATGATTATATCATGTAATAGAGNTATATATATATATATATATATATATATATATATATATATATATTCTATTGTCACCATTGTCATTGTATCTAATTCAAATACCATTTTCATTAGGTCCATAGACATATGTACACATATAATATTGAAAATTTTAAGTCAATGATAAACCATAACCTATAATACCAAACCTGTGTTATGGTATGTGATAAACCATAGCTAATTGAGCATTGCTTCTAGTTTTTTATGAAGTCGTTGTTTGTGCACTCGTTACAGTATGCTACACAGTCATTTTTTACGAAATCTTAAACAAAATAGAATTTTTTCTGCAGATTCTAAATATATTATACACACACACACACACACACACACGCACACACACACACACACACACACATATATATAGAGTGTCCTAACTCCTTCACTCAAAAAACATGTTGTTAGTGTTTTTTCCATAACTTTTTAAATTCTTAATCATTTTAAAAACAAATTCTAAGGTGCACCTTCAAAGGTTGCACCCACAGAAGACGTACCATTTTAGAGGAACGATCACTTAGATAATTATAAAAATAAATAAAAATGATTAATTTTATTTTCGAAATATAGCGCTGCACTAGTGCTATATGCTATATGTTCTCTACATGCTTACAAATTTGTTGTAGCTCGAAACCATCATTTAGGCCCTCAAAAAAGTGAGTGTTAGCAAAAATGAAACTTGGTATACTTATACAAAAATTCAATACTTAAAACTTATATATTCGGAAAAGTGATTCAATTTCCTACATTTTATCTTTTTTACTTAAACCAAGATATTTTGTGTAAGAATCTAAAAGAAACCAATTAAATTGAGGGATGCATGATTTTTGAGTTTTTTATTGCATGTAACTTAACAAAAGTGACCCTCATTAAATTGCACTCACCCATTCTTTAACCTAAATAACAACAATTTTTTATCACTTTTAAAAATTTAATTAAATTTAAAAATTAAAATATATACACATTTTAGTTAAAATATCTCTTATTAAAAACTTTCATGAATATTATAATAATTTACCATACAAATTTAAAATGAATAGTTTTTCATGGAAGTGAATCCACACATTGTAATTGTGTTGCTTCTATCTAAACGAATATTTATAGAGGGACCAGTAATGTTTATTCACATTATTATACTTGCCTCAGCAGGTATATTGTAATCGATTGCAAGTCAAACTCTTTTGACTTTGTATTAGTTGCTCTCTTTTGAGGCAGGTATAAAAAATTAAAATCTATTTTGCAAAGTATAACTTAGGGATTTGTAAAATATTTTTTTTATAAATTTTGTTAAAAAACTATTTTGTAAACAGCTTATTGGTGGATAGAAGATGATGTAAACTTTGGAATTTGGTATCTGGATTTGAGTTGACATGTGGCAACATGACATCATAATAATAAAATTAAAAAAATAAAAATTATATCCCATTGCCATCTATTATAGCAAGTGGTACCATCGGAGCCAGTTGTTCTGGTTTTTTTCAAACCTCGGGCCATGACATGAGGGTGCATTAGCTTGGCAATGTCATCCACAACAACTAAATCGGAGTCGAGGTAAATGATTCTCCCGAGTCAAAGTGATATAATATGAAGCACAAGTATGGAAAAGTCGCCTAAACCATAGTCTTGAGATCACGTTGGCACTCGGACACAATGAAATGGAAGACTACATTCTCGGGACAAGCAGCATGTTTGAGAATCGATAGAATTCCGGCGACCAATCCTCTCAGATAAGCTCTGTATCATCATCTTCTTCTTCTTGAAGTTGAGAATAGCCTGATCTCCATGACGAAGGTGCCGAGACGATGCATTCTTTACCATTTCGAAACGCCGGAGCTTCTTGGAAAACCGGCAGGGTCGACGATCAGCGTGGTATATGAAGCCGGTCTAGCAGAAAGCTGGCAAGCTTGGAAAAACCAGGATCGTCTCTCGCATAATTATTCAATTTAAAGTTAAATTTCATGTCTCGGATGATTCTAGCGGCCACCACGCTAGTCATGCTCAGCTGGATCGAAACCAGAATCCTTGCAAATAGAAAGAAAGAAAACATTCTAGTCCTTCGAATTAGCATGTTTTTTATTATTGCTACCACCGCTGTTGCTGCTGCTGCTAGATATGCCGTGAAAAGAGAAGACGGAAGGCGATCCACGAACTGTAAGGGAAAGCGGAACAAATTCCTTGGCTAAAGGATTCAATTTCGAGAGTAGATCAGCCAATTCTCTCATGTTGCGGTTCAATTCCTACGGAGGCTTGCCATTTTCCTGCAAAGCTACTCCATTGTCGCTCTTGTGCAACATTTGTTCTGAATTGTGTTGTGAATTGTTGAGAGCATTATGCTGTAAATTTTTCACGCTCTGATGTTTATTTTGCTGCAAAATTTGCTCGCTGTTGTGCTCATCACTTTGACAGACATTTTCAAGCAGAATCTGACTAGCATTATCCTGAACATTTTGATCGATGCTCTCCTGGACATTGCTACTCACATTTTTATTGGCATTATCATAATTACTCGGCAGATTATTTTCGTGCTGAAGAATAATTTGCACCGAACTCTGCTCTAGTTTCTGTGCACTTTCCTGAACGATTTTCTGCGCATTTTGTTCAAAAGTTTGCGGAATACGAACAGTCTCGAGCTGAATAAAAACGCTTGAGCTCGAATTTTCGTACCTTGCGCTGGGATCCACATCGGAAGCCATACGGCCAAAATTCATCAAGCCGAGACTGAGACTTAGGCCAATTCCCATGCCTTTACCACCATTCTCCATAACAACCATGGCTAAAACCGAGATTTTCCCACTCTTTCCCGATCCTCGCCTTCTTCGACACTATTTCCGGCCTTCAAACTAGCAGAAACGCATCAAAAACAAAACTGCACGGAACTCGACGGTCCAGTGACGGATCTGGACGATATTTAGCTCCATCTGCGCAGCGAAAAAACTATCCCTGTGATATAAGTAGAAGCGAAGAAGCAAAATATAATAAGAGTTGTTACTGGGTGCCTTGTTTTTCTCCCTAATCATAGCCCATGAAGACTTACAAACTCACTGGGATTCCTTGTTTGAAGGACTAGATAAACATATGTAATGATATTGAAGCTCCTGTTACCTGGAAACTTTTAAATTGTGGGAAGCTACCCATTCGAACGAAATAACTCGGTAACGCATTATTGTAAAGCTCATTTACACATACCAGATTAATACCAGATTCAAAGTGTCATCAGCAGGTAGAGGAGTCTCTTGATCTTCTTATTGAACAATGTTTTCTTAATAATATTTTGGGAGAGAAACACTTTTCATCATTTTAGAAGCATTATCTTCATGCTACTTTGGGACAGTAACATCTTCATCAGACTGCTATCCAAATTCTCTGCAATAACAAATAGTAGTAACAAATAGTATTGCATGTTTATGCACATTTGTATTATTATTACGGTTTTGCCTTCATAATAGTTTCCTTTTCATCACTATTATGGTTTTGCTTCTCTTCATTGTGCTCATCATTCATTATTGCTGGAATCCAAACTGCCTATTGGCTGAAACCCAAAATCATGGACCAGTCTTAAAGAGGCCGTTCTATTAAACTACCTATTCACTGAAACCCAAAATCATGGAAATTCATAAAACATGGAATTTATTGACTTTTTTATTTGCTTACGGTTGCAGGGTTTTAACAACAAACTGTTCAATAATTGACAAAGTAACATCAACAACAAAAAAATTACATACCTGGACAAGTACCAGGTCAGCAAATTTGAAGAAAATCTGAAAATCTTTATCTTGTAAGGACAGTGTGGATGGATGCCCTCATGGCGAGTGAATACACCAAACAAGATTACACTGAACGGATGCGCAGTGCTTAAACAACTCCTCTTTCCTCTATGATTCATAGTTACAATCATATATTTGAAAGTAACCGGAGTCTTCTCTAAAAGCACAGAAAATTTAGGCAGATTTGTTAGAAAATTGTTAAAATTCATGCAGATTGGCTTCCTTATTCCCTATGGAATAGTTCGAGTGCATGCAGGAGACTATTCCTAAGTCCATGAGTTGCTAAGTGGCATCCGCTTGCATGAATATCTAATTAGCAGCCTGCGTGTGTTCAATTGTCGAGCACTTCGGTGAATTTCAAATATGCCTCTAGACATCTACAGTCTGAGATTAATGTCTTTAATAGAATATGCCGAAGAATAATGTCTTCAATAACTTATGCACGGGGGTGGAAGTGCCAACAAATGTCTCACATTTCCTTGAGCAACTTACATGTTATAGCATGCAAAATACAGCAGAAATAAAATAGTATACATTTTTTTCAATTATGTGTTGAATACAAATAATATAATGTATAATATATTTTATTAACGTATGAGAGAAAATAAAATGTCGTGTTTAAATACCTTTCTTCATGTACAAAATCACACAAAAAAAAAACAATATATTTTCTCACATATAGAGTCACATTAAAAATGTTATTTTGCTATTTGTTATTTTCTTGAATTGCAACTTTATACCAACTTACTAAGTCACCCACACAATCCAGACTTTCTTATGCATCCTCCCATGGATATAACATAAACACTTAGTTTGGCCAATGCAAACAACCTAACAACGCCCATTTTATTTGGCATCCTTTCATGGTTCGGCAGGTATTGCTACCACGCAGAGGATATTTCCAAGATGCTATCAGGCACTGCAACGGACGCAGGGTCCCTGTTGGCCTTGAATGCACTGCACTCCATGGTTACCGTGATAAGCACCATGATGGCATGCATAAATCATATGGCATGTGTCATGCTCCTCCATAGCATGTCGTCCATGTGACATCTCTCTTTTCAACCCCCTTTTCTCAGTTTCTCATTTAACTTCTTTTCTTTCCCCTATTATCTCTCATATTTCTTTTCCCGTTCGGTGGCTGGTCACGAGGACCATCCAAACCTTCCCTTACCAAACACCAAATCACCTCGCACACATCCATTATACAAAAGCAAAAGCATTACAAATGTTGGTTGGTTTAGTTAGTTTAGCAGAAATCTTTATAAAAAAATCTTAATTTTATTTGCAGCTATAAATAAATGATAAAAAACTATGAAAATTAATTACATTATAATTGTATAAAACCCTATGAAAAGATACGAGAATGATTTTTCTTAACCAAAAAACTTAGAAGAGTAATATGTGAAAAACATAGACCATTGTGATTTATAAGTTGCAATTAATATGTGAAATGTGAGGAGTTTAATCTCTTAGTGAATGAGATTAAGGAATGAGTAATATATGGTATTGAATGTGTATTTTTGCATAAAATTTATGTTTTTGGTTTTATGTTTTTCCTTCTATTAGTTGCCGCCACCAAAAAATTAAAATCTGTTTTCTAAAGTTAAACTTCAGAGTTTGCAAAAAAATATTTTAAATTTTAATAAAAATATTTGTATTTACTATTTTGTAAACTTCTAATTGGCCAATAAAAAATGATGTCATTCTTGGAGTTTGGTATCTGGTTTTCACTTGACACATGGCAATGATGACATCAACATTTAGTATGGGTCAATTAATCCACCTCCTCATTAATTAGGCAAGTGTTTTTATTTTTTATTTATGTGATTAAAGGGTTAATTCCAAAAAATATTAAAATTAAAAAAATTATTCCCCCATATTATTTAGTTTATTTTTTATTTTCACTAAAAAGCATATTTTTCTTATTATTGTTTTAATTTTATATAATTAAATATCTTTTTTTCCAATATCTATAACATTATTTTTATAAACTCTTGTAATTATTTCTTTCTATTATTATTTTTTATTAGATTAGCATATATTTATATACAACAATGCCATACATTCTATGTTTTTAAAAAACTATCTTCTTGAAAGTTTCATTGTAATAGTTGGTGCTTGCATTGGAATTCAATTTTTCCAAAATCTCCAATTGTTGTTACATTTTTAATATCTATATTGTTAAGTATCTATTAGGCATACAACATCGTTAATGTTATTCAATATCTATTTCTTAAGTAATATTTATTAAACTATTTTTAAGAGCCAAATACTAGGCATCTATGTTGCTTATCTCAGCTATTCGTACTGACAAAAGCTCTCCTATTCACAAAGACAAGTAAACTCATTTTGGATCTTTAATTTCAAGGACTTACTTATTAACTAATTAATTGATATACACATAGAAATATAAACAACAAAGTTACAAGAAGTAACAAGTAATGCAACAACCTATAAACAACAAGTAATCTAGCAACAAGTAATACATTGTTGCAAGTTTGAATGTTTCATAATTTCTTCAACTTTTAACTTTAAACTATATACAATATTACAATAAAGCATTTCTAAAAGGTATAAGCATCCTTGCTGCTATTTCACTTGTTTATATTATATGTAGAAAATCCAAAGATTACTCAATAAATTGAGAATGCTTGAATTATTTTTTAGAAGCTTGATATGATATTGGGGGAGTTTTTGTTTTTTTATATATATAATTATTAAACATTTTATTAATTTGAATTTGTTAAGTTTTGGTTATGCCAATTTTAAGTTGATAAATGGATTTAGATTTTTCTATGACAAGATTATGCTATGTCAATTCAATATTTTCAAATTCAAAATTATTTTTACTCATTTTATATTAAAATAATTTATTCAATCCAAAATTATCATTACCAATTTTATATTAACATAATTAACTTTTAGATATATATATAACCACATTTTTAATAAAAACTTTGTAAGATAATAAACAAAATATAAAAGATACGACAATAAAAATAATCTAATAATAAAAAATTATTAGATAATAAGAAAGAAATGAGGAGTGTACAATTATGGTAATATCCACTTATAAAAAATTCTTTATAAAGAATGAAGAATGTAGTTTCGTTAAAATATCTATGAAAAAATCATAAATATAATTAAAAAAGGCTGATGAAAATCATTATTGTTCTTAAAATAGTAAAAATATCCATCAAACAATATTCATAAATATAATTTAAAAAGGACATACGAAAATCATTACGGTTCTTTAAACGCTTTTGTTGGATGAATCACAAAAGCACATTAAGCAAATCGTTTAAAAGAAAGATAGTTACCAATGCAATGTTGGTCATGTTCCATTTTTAAAATGCAAGAGTAAATTGATCTTCAATCGATTTTTATGGTTTAAAAGAATAAAAAATAAAGTGAAGGAATTTAAAATGTAGACATATTTCTAGTGCTACAGGGTATTAAGACAATATTTGAGAAAATATTTTTGTAAATTGTCTCAACTTAAAACAAAAAACAAAATTGTGTATTGTCTTAAATGTTGTCTTAAGCGAGTATCTTAAACTATTGCCCTAAATAATTGTCTTAAACTATTTCTTTAAATTAAAGACACTTTACTATCTTAAATTAAAGACAATAATTTAAGACACTTGCTTAAATACAATATTTAAGACAATACACAGTTTTGTTTTTGTATTAAGTTGAGACAATTTACAAAAATTTTGTCTCAATACCCCTCAATGTAGTAGTTATTGAATGCAAGTATTTATGATAGGGCACACTGGAATCGAACCACCAACCTTTTGCATTATAAAATGCAACTGCTCTACCATTGAGTTAGCACCCTACAACTTTATATACAAAAATAATATTTATATTTTTAGAGATTTTTTAAGCAATAATCACAAGAAACATGAAATACTCACCGTGTTTCACGCATTCATCTATTAAAAAAGAAGAAGTAAAAGTTGTTCCTTAATTGTCTCAAATGATAGCCACCCTCGAACTCTTCCAACCGTTGATGCTAAATATGTGATTCAATGTCTAATTTATGATGACACTCCATAGTCTCCCAAACCTTCTTGTGGTCACATGAGCCTCCAACGAATGTCGAGCTTAGACTTGTATCTTACTAACGCTTATATGAAAATACTTTGAAACATCAGGCTAGGTGGTGTCCTATACTATCAAAAGTGTTAGTTCTATAAGGTGGGAGAGTTATTGTTTTAACAAGAAGATAATGAATAAGGCTCAGTCTTCATCGCATAATCTCTTAACTCAGCTCCATGCACTAAAAAAATCGAGCGATGGATTTTGTGAGGCACAGGTAGCTCAAACTCTCCTTTTCTCCAACACATTCATTCATCAGTAATTCATAGTAGAAACACGGAGACTTCACTTAATGAAGATCTCACATAGCACGTGCAATCGTGAGATATTAAAGAATACCCTTAATTTCCAGAGATATTGACCCAAACTCTTTTTGTTGAAACCCCCTCCCAATACTTAACACCTCCTCTCCACCCCTTTTTATACCTCAATCCTTATAAACCACCCTACCCACCCCCACCTTAAACCCCTCATCCCCCCAATGCCTGCAATATATTGGTTCAATTTTTAATACTTTTAAAACCCACAATATGAACTAACGTGATAGGATATTGGTCAACAAGTGAATCCCCCGTGAGTAGAAACAAGAAGGTTGAGGCTTCATGTAGCAACAACACGATGTTCAACAAGTAGTGTTCATCTTGCACACTCAATAAATATTAGGGTTTCAAGACAACAATCGCAGGCAGACCCAGTCAAATGTGGCTCTTATCTTATCACACAATAAGCCAGACTCGGGATTTTAAATTTGTGGAGCAAGCAATTATATTCCAACTAAAAAAAATATTTCTTACTCTTAGCACTAACACCAACCTTCTTCTAGAGATATCACCGCCGCTCTCCTCAAACGCAAGATGTAGATATGGCAGCTCAACTGTAGGTTTTGTTACTCACATTAGCTAACATATATGAAATATTCAGTGTTTGTACTCAAATGGCTGAGATCGTTCACAATTTTTTGAGCATCTCCACTCAAGGACTGAGCTCCATTCACAATGACTTCAATCCTCTACAAGAATTCCCACACCATCATATGCGAGGAGGAGTCTTTGTTGTTCTTCGACACAACTTTAGAATGGCATTCTAAATATGTAAAGTAATGCTTTCAAATTTTAAACTTGCTTAGTATGCATGTTTCAAAAGATGATACATGTGCTTCCTATGATTGGCATGACTACAGCACATCTACATCTTCACCGAGGAGGAGGGATCATATATAGGATTCAATGCATAGAGGTGTCTTAGTGGTTCATGCATCCCTTCAAAAAGAAAAGTAACATTTTAATGGTTTCAGGTAGGTCTTCACTCAATAATTGCTTAGCAACTCCACATTGCTTGTTTGCATGCAACTCTAGACGTAGCTCACTCCAAGTGATAGTCTTCATGGTCTCCAATAGCAAGTAGAATCCCTACTAGTGGAAGAATATAGCTCTCCTGGAATTAGCAATAAGCACAAGAAGCCTGAAATACTCATTGTATGTCAGTCATTCATCTATAGTTCTCATGGAGTTCAAAATAGGTGTAGAAAGATTGACCTAACAAGCATGAACTATGAGTCTCACAAATGAGACTAAGTTGAATATTTTCATAAAAGAGAGGACCAACGAAGGTCAAATACATTGAGTATTTCAGGTTTCCTCATAAATTAGAAAGGTATTAAGACCAGGCATTGGAATAATGAACATCAATTTTGGAAGGAGTTATAATGAGATGTGTTATAAAATAAAAAATTCAACATTTACATAATATTTTAAAAGTTCAAAAAATTAGAAAGGTATTAACAACAGTGTTTGGAATAATGAACATAAATTCTAGAAGGCTAAGATGAGTTATAAAATTAAAATTTTAAAAGTACAATAATCAATCCAACTTAAACTATGAGTAACTTAACTTTTAAGAAACTACATTTTGATTTAGCTATAGTGTAGAAATCAGTGAGCCAAGCCTTAGTGCAAATTGGTATTTATGTACATCCATAACAATATTATAAGTTGCTACCACCCTAGTTGGGGTGAGGAATATGTATGTTTTTAAACATGTTAAATTTATCACTTAAAACAAAACAGAAGTGGACCAAAGAGTGAAAACCTAATTTCAAAGATTTAAACCTAACTTAACTGAGAACAACTTTTATTTCCTTATGGTTAAACAAACCTTACATTTACCAGAGCTTAATTTCCTCTGAGATAAAAATTATAGACATGTAACCTTTAATTTTATATTTAGTTTTATTGTTATAAATATTCTTATAACAAGCAATTTCTTTAACATAACAAAAATTAGCTAAGATTACAGCTCAACTACTAACTAGTTTATCAATGACTCCCTTAAACAAATTTGAATCATAATCATGTATCTCTAAATCACTAAAATGTTAAAATCCAAGTAAATCAAACATATTGTTAATATTTTATAATTCTATTCTTTCAATTGGTAAATATTAATTTATTGTTAACCATTTTATAATTATATTCTTACAAAATATTAATTTAAGACATCTGAATTTAATTGAATATCAATCTATAATATGTTAGTACTATTATATTACATTTACTAAAATAAATCTTTTATCACATTTCATCATCTTTTTTATTATATCTATAGGCTTTTATATTTTACAATTTGGGGTGGACTAGAAAGACTTCTCTTCTTAGATTCTATGATTATAAAACGACTATACTGTCAAGATCTCACTTTATATGTGATAACTAATAGCTGAATTAAAGATAACATACATTTATTAGCACTTAACTTATGACCTATTATCCACAAGGTCATTGGTTATGCTAATAGATTCATACAAAAAACATATATGTCTAAATATGAATAGTTGATTTATATACTACACTTCTTAAGACTTAAATTGCAACGAGAAGTTAACTAACTATGCTAATATATTCATACAACAAACACGTCTACCTAAATAGAAATAGTTACCCAATTGCAACGCTATGATGGGTTGATTGAATTAGACTACAGATGAAATTAAAATAATAGTCAATGCTACATTAATTAGTGATTTGCTTGGCCACATAGCTCCAGGAGCAACCAAGAAGTCCATTCTACATCATATAATTGAAGAGTTTATCATCTTCCTCGGGTAACCAGAGACCTCTTTTAATCTTTTGTATGGAAGAAAATGGAAGGCACTAACATTTTAACACCTCATTTTTAACTTCGCCATCCAATCTCTCTATGATCTGATTATGTTGAATTAAGGAGTGATGCACTTTCCAATCACTTGGCTCTCATATTTATAAACACAAATAATAGGAGAGAGGTGGAATCTTGTGACCTAAAAATTTATTAGGAGATAATAGCATTTTAATGGCAGTGGATCTGTTTCTGAGATAAGTGTTGTAGTAAGATAATGGAGAAAATGATCCAATTTTCTATCAAGGAAGGATTGTTAGAAGAATGATACCGCTTGAAGATGCCCAAAAATCCTCCACCTCTACCTTTGTTCATGGCCTTAATGAAGTCATCGTTGAGATACAATTTCAATGCTATTAGAACTGTTATTTATTTGTCTAAATGTTCCACTTATGAGTAGAACTTATCAATGATATGTACATATAGAATTTGGAAGCAAGTGGGACAACAGAAGCAATAGCCATTCTATACAATAGATTTTTTCCTAAGGGGATATCTAAAAAAAATAGAACTAAAATTTATTTGACAAGAATCCATTTAAATTTAGGCTCTTGCTACACACTTGGGTAATGGATGGACCACTTGGTAAAGATATATCAAAGGATGCATACTTTGGGTTAATATCTCCGGAGGAAAATATGATGCAACAAGCTTTAGAATATAAGAAAATAGAGAATTTATATTGACATTTGGATTGTGCTTAGCAGATTATATCTATACTTCATGAACCACCCCCACTGAATGGAATAAAATACTTGTTAGAATAGCTAAGAACTTGTTATAATAAAACATAATTTATTTTAAAAGACAACTAGCACCTAATATCAATAAATGATTTTTTTTAATAATTACCATGACTTAAAAATTAAAACAATATGCATTCAACTTAATTAAAATCTGTAGAAGATTTGGGGTTGGTCGTTTTTACCCCTCTCATTACTTCAAACATCTAAATATTTTGTAGCCGTAATAGTGTGAACCCAACCAATATTGGGGTTGGCTTTTTAACCTCTCTCGTGACTTCATAAATCTAGAGTCACAATCCCTAGTTTCCAACTAGTTAAATTAGAAATTATGTGAATTCAAAGGCTTAATTATAATCAATGTACATTCATCCTAATTTAATCATCTCTTAGACTTAAGGTTGGTTTCTTTTTAACATTTTCAATACTTCATAAATATGCATAATTGGGCATGGTTTAATGGGAATAGAGAACCCATTTGTTGATTTTGATATGGAAATTATAACATGGATTACAATTTCTTAAGTAGAAGAAGCCAACACCATAGATACTAATGAAGTACCAATTATTTAAAAGAAGAAAACCAAAGGGACTATATGCAAATTATGAGAAATGGTAACATAGAAGGTTCATTGGTTGTTGAGGAGGTTAGGGAGGGAGTTACTTCTTCCACTAATAAATTTATGAAAATATCCTCCTTTTATATGCCCAATTTTTTTACTTTTTATTGCAACTTTCATTGGAAGTTTTGGGTAGTTCTAAATTATTATTGGACAATTTTGTTGGTTATATTAATGTTGAGAAGCTCGACTAACTTTCAAAATTATTGGGATTTTGCCACATCCTATATTGAATTTTGAATCATTTATTAAAGTAATGTTGCGAAGTTTTATTTGTTATACTATGTTGGGAAACTCTTTTCCTTATAGTGTTTATGGAAAAAAAATTGTAAAATTATAGTGTAATATATCCTAGATGAAAAAAAAATATTGTAAAATTATAGTGTAATATATCCTAAATGTCCTTATCATGACTAGATTTTAATTTTAATAAAAGCAATAAGTCAAAAACTCAACAATGTACCTAAATCATATAGCTATAAATAACACCTCCAATCATGTTCACAAATATAGTCACTCATATAAATAAAATATATTGATAAATAAAAAAATAGTAATACCCATGTAAGGCAAAATGTTCAAAAATCTAATTTAAAATAATGTATTGTAATAGCATTTGGAGATAAAACATAGATCACAATTTAAAGAATTTTATAAAAACAATGTATGGGTGGGTTTTCACAAGTCTGAGGAATTTTATAAAAGCAATGTATGGGTATGATTTCTCAAGTCTTGAGAAATTCAACAAAACACATAACAATGAGAAAATGAATTGATAATGGATATTTTTTTTTGGAGATATTATTTTATTAATATCCATGAGTAAACAAAAAGATAGGAACTCAACAACTAAGATTTTTCGATGAGTTACTATGGGAGTGCCAAAGGAGCTCAATTGTGTGAGTTACATCAATTTTATGAATTCTACCCACACATCAATAAGAGACATGTGATCTAACACCTATCATCCAGATACATGTAAAGTCACCAATATTCACTTCTAAAGAGATGTTTTTCCAAACTCCTCTTTGGCATAAACTCATACACCCATAAAAAAATGATTATCCTTGAAGAAGTATCCCATGAGCTTCCCAAGAATGGAGCGAAAGAGTTTCCCAAATGGTTAANCCCCCCAAAAAAAAAAAAATATCAAGTCAGACCTAATTCAAAATTCTTATTCAACATACAAACTTGAAACATAAAAGTATACATATAAGGGTGTGAGAGTCTTTCCAAATAGTTCACTTCACCCTATCACTAAACCACAAAAAACCAAAAATACAACTTAGGTTAGACCTGATCCAAAATTTTTGTCAACATTCAAACTTGAATAAAAGAAATAAACGTTGACACAAAATGTCCTTAGTTATGTGTATGCCTATGCTTGTATTCTTAGTCACCATTCATCAAACCCATGTAAGCTCTCCTTGTTGAGTTCGTTCATGGAAGTAACCATACAATTTCCCAACTTTGTAGTCATCAATCCATGCCCATTATACCTTCCTTAAAAAATATTCCAAATCCCCAATCACAGAAAATGTTCATGGTTGCGCTCTTTAGGTCAGTAACATGAAATTTCCATGAACTTCACTAACGGAAGGATTTCACCTTCTTACCTTAAAGGTAATGGAAATATTTTACTCAATGTCTTACTGTTGAGAGATAGAGTAGTGTGCATAGAAGGTGAGGAGACTATGACATATCTTCTATTGGATTTTGATTAGTCAACAATCACAAAATCATGGATATTCAAAGGGAAAACAGTGATGGACAGAAAATAATGATGGGAGTTTTACACTCATGGGGAGTGTTTGAAACCCACTACTGAAGCTGAAGTTTCCTAGAATAAAATATGGACTTACCCACTCAATATCAGAAAGAACCCCATTAGATTGTTCTTGGTCAACCACAACAACTAGATCTAGAGTGCTTGTTCTTCTTGTTCATATTTTGCAGATTGTAGCGCCTAAAAGAAATAATGACAAAATAGATGAAGCGAGATGTAATATATTGTTTCTAAAAGTGAATGCCCTATGCAATTATGGATATTAGATAGGTTAATGAAACCCTTATGACTACAACTATCAGTCATAGACACTGGTAATAACTCTCACTATGAAAAAGTAAAATAAATTAATATAACATACAAAAATATGTTGGGATGACAGACGCCAAAATAAAAAAAATGTTGAAACAACAAGCAGGGGAAAATGCAACCAACAAGGAGAGAAAGTGATCATGAACTACCATACGTAGTGTCCTTCAAAAGATTTTAAACAATGTGAAGCAACCGTCCATCTTTTTCGTCAGTGTGAATGCTCATCATTCTACTTGCAGCAAACGCTCCCTTGTATATCATTCTTTTGACCAACTCCACCAGGTTTCACTGACTAAAGAATCCCTGCAGAGGATTATGACCCTTAAAAACTTTGGTCATTCAGGAAATCCATTGACTTGTATAACAAACCAAATACAAAACACGTCAATATATAGCACTTGTATAAGAATCTAAGAATAACATTGAGTAAGCATGTTAGGTAGCGCATCGACGCTTTGGCTTCTTTCTTTTCTCAACTTCTAGTTCGCACCAATCTAGTGGGTCTTTCCCCTTCTTGTTCGAGGATGACCTGGCATAATGGTTTTGTTAGGGTCGATGGAATCAACAAAAGACTGGATCAGCTCTTGGCTTCTGACCTTGTGTTTCCTCTATTTCACAGATATAAAACTTGGTCCCATCCCTCGAAAATTTATGATTGCTTTCCGATCTGCGTGGAATGGGATGATTAACCTTCATGCATTCGTATCCATTCAAATTCAATCATGCTTGGTTACTATAGGAAGACTTTTCACAGATTGTGGGAAATTCTTGACTTGCTGAGGCACCCTTATCAATTGATGATGATATGTCTTGCTTGGTCTTCAAGCTTAAAAGACTTAAAGGAGTGGTGAAAGGCTAGGAAAAGGAGCAACTCTGTAAGAGGGGAAAGGACCTTGCTTATATTGAGGAAAAGATTAAGGCTTTGTTTGAGTCATGCCCCTCGGGCATTCTTTCAAAGGATTGTGCTTTCCATTTATCCAACACAAAGAGCCAAAAAGAAAAGTACTTAGCTCATGAAGTTTTTTCTTGGAAATTGAAAAGTAGGATCAATCAGATTAAACATGGGGATGCCAATATAAAAAAATTTCACAGTGTTGCATCGGCAATAAGGAACTTCAATGCCATGTGGGCTTTAAAGAATGATGATGGTGATATTGTAAATGATGAAGCTCAGCTCAAAACTATGGGGAAAGTATACTTTTCCTCACTTTTAAAGGATGACGGTAAGACTCTCATATCAGATCAACAAAAGGTGATCAATCTGTATCCTTCTTTTTTATCGGCTGAGGATTATGACTTTTTCTATTCTGAAGTATCTTTATCATAGGTGGAGAAATATTTAAAAGGTATTAAAAAGGACAAAATTCTCGGTCCTGATTGGTGGCCTATAAAATTATTACTATGGTTCTTCAAGCAAGTGGGAGAAGACTTATTATGGGTTGTTGAACAATCTAGGAAAGAGGGGAGTGTTTTATCTTCTCTCAATTCTAATTTTTTAACTCTCGTTTCGAAGTGTGAAAAGCCTCAAACCTTTGGTGACTTCTGTCCTATGTCGTTGGGCAATTTTATTTACAAGGTTATCTCAAAAATCATAGCTAATCATCTCAAATCCCATTTGGACAAGGCTATCTCGGCTGAGTAGTATGGAGTCCTGAAGAATAGAAAAGTCCTTGAAGCGATGGGTATTACTCAGGAAATCTTGCACTCCATTAAAGAAAAAAGGAAGAAGGCTATAGTTATAAAATTGGATCTTGTCAAAGCTTTTGATCTAGTATGAATTAGACTTTCCCGAGGCTTGTTATTTTGAAAATTGGTATTCCTCTGGATGGGGTTAATTGATCATGGGTTGTGTAGTTTCTTCCAAATTGTCAGTTCTTGTAAATGGCTCTCCCTCGGATTTTTTCGATGAAACTAGGGGAATTTGTCAAGGATGCCCTCTGTCTCCCCTTCTCTTTCTTTTAGTAATTGAAGGGATCAACTTACTCATCATTGATTCTAAATGTAAGGGAATTATTGAGGGGGTTAATCTATCCAGGTCTCTGGCCATAACTCATCTTCTCTTCGTACACAATGTGGTGTTGTTCGGAATGGGTTCCTTGGAAGAATTGCCAGAGTAAGGTTGTATCTTTTCTGCTCAGCATTGGGTATGAGCATCAGTTTGGAAAAATATTATTTTCTTTTTAATGATGTTGACGAGGAAGCCTGTGTGGGAATCACAAAGTTTATTCCCTACAAAATGGAACAAATTGATCCTGGTTTTAAATATCTGGGGTATCTCGTTAAGCCACCGGGTTATTGTGGCAATGATTGGAGATGGATCCTAAAACATTTGAAAAGAAAATAAGTCATTGGTCCCTCCGTTTCTTATCATTGGGGGGAAGAATGATTCTTATTCGATCTGTGTTGTCCGGTGTACCATTTAATTGGTTCGCTTTGGCTAGAATTCCCAAGTCTATCTTGAACAATCTTCATCAAAGCATGTTCTCCTTTCTTTGGGGTAGATTGAATCATAAGCGTCGGATGCACTTAGTGGATTTGAAGACACTCTCGAGGATTTATGATTATGGTGGCTGGAACATAAAAATCCTAGAATGCTTTGGTATGGCGCTTAGACTCAAGATTCTGTGGATGGTTTTGAAACGGGCGGGTATATGGAATAAACTCGTTAGGGGAAAATATCTCAAAAACCTGTCAATTGAAGGTTGGTAGAGAAGGAAGAGGTTCACTGTAAATGGCACCTCTCGTTTCTGGAATGGTTTCATCTAGACTCTCTCTTGGTTAAGTTCCAAGATGGGTTGGAAAGTTGGTAATGGTTGTATTATAAAATTGGGCATTGACCCTATCTCAAGGTTGAACTCTTATTTTTTTACTTTCGAAAGAGTTGAGGGTTTATCTCAAGGATTTTGGCATCAACGTGCTCAACCATGCTTGCAAAATGGGGGAGGAGTTTCGACACACTCCTATTGGTTTACCGTGGATGATCTGGACCTAGGTGGCAATTGGAAGACTGAATGGACCCTATTCATTAATGGATTATCCCATGGGGGCATAAAACTAAATATGAAGATCAAGACTCCATTATTTGGATACACAATGCTATGAATGGTGAAGTCACATCCATACTTGTGATCTTATTGTATCCTCCAATTTGTCAAAATCACCTATATGGATTCATTCACAGATGTGGTCTTGGAAAATACCGATTAAAATCAAGTGTTTTTTGTGGCTCAACTTGGAAAACCGTATAACTACTTAGGATAATCTGTTAAAAAAGAGATGGTTTAAGTAGAATAGGGATTCTCTCTATTTACCCTTGTTTTACATTTGGAACGGTTGGATATGTCGCAACTTCTGCATCTTTGAGGATAGACCATCGAAAATTATCTCTTTATGCATCATAATTATGGAACATGTTTTGTCCTATCCTGTGGCATGTACAAAAAAGAAGCTCAGGGATATTGGGTCTTCTCCCATCATCTGTTATCCTTCTAGGTTTTTCGATGGGGTAGCAGCTTCCAATATTGGTGGAGCTAGTTTTACTTTTTCTCTAAATCAGTCGCATTCCTTCCTTTATAAATTGGCCTGTGGTCCCAACACCAATACAAGGGTTGAGTTGCTAGCTCTGTGGAATTTTCTTTACATTGTGGCTACAATGGGTGTTCCTTCTCTTTTTGTGTGTGGAGATTCATCTATGATTATAAATTGGGAAAATTCCAAAGCAGCTCTTACTGCTTTGAACTTGGATTATTGGTGTGATAGAATCACTGATATCAAACTGGCCTTTCTTTCTCTTGACTTTCGGCATGTTTATAGGAATCACAATAAGAGTGTGGACCGTTTATCCAAGGAAGCACTTTCTTTGAAGTTTGGCCTTCTCTCCTTCTCGAAACGTCTAGAAGGATAAATCATTGGGGGAGGCATGATTCATCTCTTTTAAGAGTATTTGCGGTGTTAGTGGCTTAATCATATATTTTTTTGAGTATAGGATTTCAAAGCCTCCTTTAGTCAGTATCTTTTGGATATGTATTCTCTTTTCATGATCTCCTTGGGGTTTGAAATTTTTTTACTCACCCTAGGTTCTTTCTTGGATAAGCTTGTTGGGTTCTTTATGTTCTCTTGATGGATATGCTTGGTAGGTCATATTTGGGAGAATGGGATAGTTTCTCTTCATGGAATAGGACATGGTTCTCTCTCTCAGCATTTAAGTAATATTTATGTCATGGTTTTGTACAAGTTACCTTTAATTCTTAATGAATATTAAGGAACTGCTATTTTTCTTTAACATTGGACAAGTGAGTACGTCATTTGTTTTTGGTCGGACACCCTTCCATTTGTTATTTCTACAGTATATGATCCTTTCAGTGCTTATTTTCCTGACCATCCAAAAGAACGAAAAAGGGCCACTCGTGCCGTAGTTTTTAAATCTGCAATACTTGATCAGGGCAGATCCCAAACAATGCTGAGGGTATGGCTTCTTGTGACAGAGCTTGGGTTCGAATCGAGTTCATGTTTGGCTTTTAACCTAGTTGGTATTGAGTTTAGGGATTGGAAATGTTGCGGGGGTTTGAGAAAGCGGGGAGTCGTGAACTTGGTACACATATATGATGTGAATATCACACGTGCGTTGGCTTTTCACTTGGATTTTGAGGAGAAAATTAGGTCATAAAAACCAAGCTCAAGGATGAGCAGGAACCTCAAAATTGAAGGGAAAGGATTTTGAACGTGGGAATCTGGTATGTATTAGTTTAAGTTGAGTGTTTTGTCGTTGATTGCAATGGGCGAGTTTCCTCAATTCAAATTTCACTTCAACATATGCTTTTGGGGTTGGAAAATGGGGTGAGGGTTTAGCTCCTGCAGTCTTCGGTTAAGGAAAAGCAATGGAAATCTCTCTATGATATGGTTTCCATATGCGATACGATCCAATACGGATTATCCATGAATGGACGCAGAATTAGGGATTTCGATCAGAGCATCGAGGGTGAACACAAAGCCAATGAATTGAAAGAAAAAATTATTATGAAAATTTTGATTTTACGCAAATAAAGGCTTAAATCAATTAAAATCCCCTCTACTTGCGAGAGCCCGATCTATCAAATGCATCACCTCGAGGCTCATTGGTGCCAAAATTTTGTGTATGCGCTTGACATACTGACATGGGATTCACCTTATTGAGCAATATCTTAGCGTGTTCATTCATAAAGAGGGGTTTTTAATTGTGAAAAATAAGGTTAATATATTGTAGGTATTGAGGGGCAGGGAATAAGGTATGGGGGTTTATAGGTATTGGGGGTATAAAAAAGGGTTTCTAGTCAAATAAGGAATATATTGTAAAAATAAGGGTTTTTTAATTGAAAATATGTATTGGAGGGGATCCACAAATATATTTTTATAAGTAATCATCAATATCTAGTGAAATTAGGAGTATTCTTTAATATCTACTGAACTAAGACATTATGATATGGTTTCACTAAGTGAAGACTCGTGCATAGTGATTATTTCTTTCCAAATAATTAATTTTTCTCCACTTCTTAACTTCTTAAATTTTGGGTCCCTTGAACTAAAAATCAAAATATTAAAATATTAATTAAAAATAATATAAAATAGAAAAGTATTGTTTAAGACAAATTTTGTCTCAAACAAATGTCTCAAAATGCCCACTCGTGTAGTACTGTTCGGTACCTAATTAGTCTACAGATTTTGTATGCCCAGTAAAATGATAAATAAATAGCATCGCAGGTGACATTCTAAGATTTTCAGATTTGGACACAAGTTTCCCAATAATTTAAACCACATACGCAAGATCTCGATATATTTTATTTTATTTTGGGTCTAGTTATCCAACAATATCGGCATTAAAGAAAATTTGCCAGCTGATAGGAGTTTTGTCCCATCTTCTTTAACAAGTTGGGATTGAGAAGAAAGTTCTTCCTTCATATCTGCTACCTGCTTTTGTTCCTCGACGTTCCTGCTCTTCAATCTTGCTAAATATGGCAAGGTGACAGTTATTTGTTCGTTCAGCCATTTTATCATGTTATTTTCCCTCTGTTTTCATACTATTAATAGTACTCCCGAATATATCATGTTTACAATGAGCAGATGATTGGAGAAACCAAGTTTGGATATTGGCTGCAATACATCGTTCGTTGTTTCTAGGTTATATGATCTGCATGAGAAGCATGGAGAAAACGAACATACGCTGCAACTGCGTGAACCCATTCCATCGACCTGTTCTGATCATCCATTCTAATGCCAACGGCCTTAACATCGCAATCGTGATTCCAGAGGCAGATTTTTTCAAAGTCTATTAACAGTGGGAAATCTTCGGCTTCTGTTGTAGCAGAATCATTTTCCCTCTCACGTGTTATGTCTGCAGTTTTTTCATCCGGATCTCCTTCCACTGCCATCCGCAAGTTAACAGCTTCTTTTTCTATGATAAGATGCCGTGGCTTTTGTAGAGTGAGTAGTTGTATAATTCTGTAATCAAATCCCATGATGGCTAGGGTTTCAACAGAAATCTTGCTGCAATCAGTATCCATTGTCAAGCAAAAAACCAATTGCCCGTGGCGTATCTTTCTATGTATTCTTTGCTTAATTTCTTATCCCAATCAAATTATGTTTTCTCGGTTCGTCTTCGATCTTCTTAAAAACTCGATGGGATAAATTAGTCTCCTTGTCGGTAATAACAATAACACCCTGTACTGTTCTCCTCAGCCCGTTCACCCCGTCCCCAATAGAGATCACATAGCATCGATTCGCATTATGGAATTGTTGATTACCAACTGATGTTATATATGGAAATCGTGGCTTCTGAGCGCCCTACTATTTTACCTAGTGCGTTCGGTGGAAGCTTCAGTAGACAGGCGGGCAGGCATGGCGAATTCTTCATTGGCAAGCATAGTCGTGTCGTGCTCATTGACGATCCGATTGCTTCGGTTAAGGAATGATCTGGAAAGAACGTATGTATTATCCTTCTATGATGAATACCGGGCTAGGTATTATTAGAAACCTGGAATATTCAACACGACATGAATTGCAAGTTGCCAGTGATCGTGTTCTAACATTTTCATATAGATATTATCATTCTTTTTCTTTTAACAGGGCTAGGTAATATTAGAGACCAGGAATATTCATGAATTGCTTATAAACTCATCTTACAGAATCATCCTACATAATCGGTTGTAACTTAAGTTAGCTGACCAAGTCCAACTATAAAATGTGTTACTTAGTCCATTCACCGATCACGCATCTGTTGGCGATCCGTGTTAATGGTTCTCTATTCATCATGAAGTTTAATTCTTTCGCCCGTGTGAGAGATCTATTAAATTAGGTTTTAAAGCTCAATTTGTATTCACACCATTTTATAAATTTGACAAATCAAATTATTTCATTCATGTCCAAAGTGTTATAAAGATTTAGGGTTATAGTAAAGTCTACAATTAATCCATTTTGATTTCTTAATTCATCCTAATTGGAAGGTAGTTCTACCAATATTATTCTATGACGAATAAGAGTAAAGTAAACGATAAATGCTTTCTATGCCAAAACATATTTTCCCAATCTCCAAATTATTCATCTCAACGAAGTTTCTTGGTGATAAACTTCTGACCCTGGGTGGCAGTCTCACTCTTATCCGAGCTGTTTTCTCAGGTTTACATGTTTATTGGTTTGCACTTGCAAGGGTGCCAAAGTCCATTCTCTATCGTTCGAGACACTTTATGTTCACCTTTCTCTAGGGCAGTAAGGAAGGTTGCTCAAAGATTCAAAGATACACTTGGTTGACTGGCAGGTGTTATCCAGGCTTGTAGCTTTTGGCGGTTAGGATATTAAAAATATGGAGTGGTTTGGCACCTCACTCAGACTAAAGAGCTTTTGGTTGGTTATAAATGGCACACACATATGGAACCAGATTATCCAAGCCAAATACCTCAAAAATATTTCTCTCGAGGATTGGTTGCGTAAACATTGTTATTCTATTCGCGGTACTTCCTACATCTAGAATGAGTTTGTATGCTCTCTCACTTGGATTAGCAGGAAACTTGGATGTCAAGTGGGTAATGGATGCAATATCAGGCTGGGTGTTGATCCAGTTGTTGGAAAAAACACTTCCTATCATCTCTCTGAGGACCTTCGTGATTATCTTGTGGATCTTGGACTGCGCACTCTCAGGGATGCAAGATTCAGGCATGTTGACACAGATAAACACTCTTACTAGCTCTCCTCTGAAGACTTGAACCTGGGAGGTAGATGGAAGTCTGAATGGGATGACTACACTGCTGTATTGTCTCATGTCGGGATCAGTCTTAATGACTCCCATGATACCTTACTCTAGATGCATAATAAAACAAATGGTGAGGTCACTGCTTCTTTGTCTTATGATCTTATTGTTTCTGCCCATGTGCCACTTTCGACAAACAGAGTACTGGTTCAGATTTGGAACTTCAATATTCCTCTTAAAATCAAGTGTTTTATTTGTCTAGTTTTGGGAAACCGCATCTATACTTGGGACACCCTGCTGAGAAAGGGATGGTGTGGCCCTAGTCGTTGTTGTCTTTGTCTGTCTGTAGAGGAAACCATCAGTCATATCTTCCTCTCCTGTAAATTTGTAAGGAAACTTCTTGTATAGCTCAAAAGCTCTTTCAATCTGGATATTTCCTGGCAGACTAACTCGATCCTTGGGAACCTTGAGGGGTGGTATAGAAATGCTTCATCTTGCTCACATTGTCCACATTTTCTCATCTGGAATATCTCAATCACTTAATCTCATTGTTTTTGAAGACAAAAGTATTGGGACAGATCTTGACAGGGACAGATCATATTTGTGTCAAGATCCTAAACCAGTTGATTTCATTTCCTCTCAACGGAAAAATGAAAGGACCTATGTTGGTTGGATCTCCACCGGTGCGCCATTTTCCACATGGGTTCTTCGATGGAGCCTCCAAAAACAACTTGGGTGGTGCTGGTATAGTGCTCGAAATTAAAAATTTACACTCCTTCAGATTGAAATTGGGGTGTGGCTACAACACTAGCTCTAGAGCATAGTTACTTGCCTTATGGTCTGTACTGTTTTTTGCTGAAAAAATAGGCATACCCATCCTATTTATTTTTGGAGACTCATATGCTGTCATAAACTAGGAAAATGGGAAAGATGCCCTCTCTGTCCTTGATCTGGGAGGCTCGTGTGATAAAATCATATATCTTAAATATTCTTTTCTCTCCTTAGAGATTCAACATATCTACTGTGAACACAATCAGGAAGCAGATCGATTATCCAAGGAAGTGCTCATACTGACCTTGGGCCTTTTGTCCTTCACTAAGCTATACGAAGAACACATTATTAGGGGAGGTGAGACAAGATTTTTCTAATTGTCTCACATATACATGTGATGGGATATACTTAATTTTTCATGCCTTTTGCATTGGATATCTATTCAGACTTTAGTCACCATGATGAAGTGAACATATTATGATTAGCCGATTCCTTGAGCGCTTTCATGGAGTATCGGTTTGGTTTATGTTTGTGTCGTTAGTCCAAATTTGACTCCCTATGTTGAGAAAAGGATTATCTTTGTTATCACTGTTTTATTGAGAAGCTCGCTATTACTTCGCTTCCATGCTTTACTGAGGGCTTTTGACCCTTATTGTGATGTAACAATTATCCTTTCATTCTTCTGAATATCAAGGATAAGTATTTTTTCTTCTGAAAAAAAAAGAAATAAAAGTGAGTGGTTATGTTTCCAACATTGTGTGGGGTCTCTAACTTTTCAATATTTCCAGTGTAAATAGTATTATAGTTGCAAAAAGTTTAGATTTTGGGTACAAGGATTGTTCTGATGTTTCAATTGACTAAAATATACAGGACACGTTATAGTAGGACATCATGTTGGCACTTAAAGACCCATAAGATTATGATTTTATTCGGAATCAGTGAATTTCAGAGTTATGGTCTTAGATTTTGACACTAGTACAAAATGAGAGATAAGTGACCAAGAAAAGGACCAAATTTGACATATAAATGACCACTTTTGAGTTGGCAACTAGTGTGACAATTAATGAACAAATATATGACTAGAATACAATCTATAAATGACCAAATTTAATACAATTACATTTTAATTAGTGGCATGAGAAGATACTGGAAATTTTCTACCACTGGTCGCTAACTCAAATGTGGTCATTTATATGTGAATTTTGGTCATTTTTTTGTCACTTATCTCTCATTTTAAACTAGTGTATGCACATAATCGATAAATATTGATAAGTTATGGGTTAACCTTGATTTGTAGAGTAAATATGGTTTACGATAAGAAAACGTCTAGATTATGCATGGATTATCTCTTAAGGAGAGTTTAATTGGCCTAGTTTTAACTAAATGAACAAGAACCTATTCTGTCAACCCGCTTCATGTTTTCATTGGTTTACTATCACGAATATTGTAGTTTACCCTTTGGATAATCCTATTCGAGATGGCAGAGGGAAAGGAAACTAAAGTTGTGACCTACAAGACAAGACCTATGAAATGGCTCAATTGTCACGTCAGTCAATGCTACCAACACTTTAGACCAAGCTAAAAGCTAAGCTTAATTGTCACGTCGGTCAATGCTAACCAAGAAAACCTTGTAAATAGTGAACTAAATGGATTTGTGAAGGTATCTTGATGAAATACCTTAATTCTTATGGTCAATAAAAGGTTGGATAAAATTCTAAGAAATAATATGTTCCTATGTAAAAAGTCCCAAATTTCCCTAGCTAATATTTATCCAAACAAACAAATCTTAGGAAAAAGGACAAAATTAAGTGAAGTAAGCACAAATTCAATTTCTAGATGATGGATGTGGCGATTAAATTTGATTCTAGCAATACCGAGATCACACAACCAAGTAAATGATCAACCACTGAAGGAGAGAAATTTGGCCCAAAGAGACCCAGTGTCTTAGGAGGGGTGAATGGAGTTAAATTCAAACAAAATTGGTCTCTAGGGGTTTTAGAGTATTTCCAACTTAGGTTTTTTATCACTAAGGAAAAAGGTGACCGAAAATATTACGGCTAAGAAACAAGGGTTTTAAGTGAGGGTTTTAACAATTTTATTTTATGAGCAATGGAAAAGAAATTTAAAACAAGAGATAGAGTAGATATTATCTAGGAAATATTGTACATTCCATCCAAATGATGATCTATCTCGTCTCAATCAATTTGAAGTAATTGGATGAAGCCACAAGTGAAATTGATTTACCCAATGGAGTTAGTGTGCCCCTCTTCTTGCACAGTCGAATTACTGAAGTGCTACTTGCTCTATATGAAAAGAAAACAGAGTATCCATATCAAATGTCAAATTATTCTATTGAAACCCCCCTTATTATACAACACCTTCAATAGAAACGAGTTGGGAAGCCCACAAAAAAACCCAAGTGAATTCGCCCTCCTGCATGCAAACACTCTCTCTTCCAAAATATTTTTAATATTTCAAGAAATTACTTAAATGATAAGCAATATATACTTCTCAATTACATACAAGAACATCCCACAAAGAAGAATCAAGAATATCTGCAAAAATCTCTTTATTCCAAACATTCTAGAGACAAGAGTATCATTCTAATACCATGAGGGGATCACATCTCTTAAATATATCGATAGTGTGTCCACATTCTAAGAAACTAGTTCCAACAATTGAGATTAAAACATCATTAATAGTGGGGACTACATCTTTTACCAATACATGGATCAACTCATAAAGATGGGGGCACACTTTTTCCCAAGGACTCCTTAGTGATGCGGAATACATCATAATGTAAAAATATAACAATGTGGTACATCATTATGGTCACCTTATGGGAATGAATCACCCTATTTTCCATATCAAATACATAATACATCATATGCCAAGGTGAGTTGTACCGCATGGTGGACGTCCTCCCTAAAGAAGCTAATAAAATAATGTGGACCCCAATGTTGAGTAATACTCGTGAATAATGATCCATAAGGCCACCATATATCATTAGAAAACATCCCATGTCATTTCCTTTCCTCAGAATGACAAAATCAATTTTGTGGAGGTAGCCTTAGTTCATTTTTTTATGAATTAAAGCATTGGAAATCACTACTAGGAAATAAAACTACCATTATCACCATTTCCTTTTCACAAAATCATTATATGAGTATACCAATGGAGTCATAAATTCTAAATCCACTAATGGTGACTATAAATACACCATGAATCCATCTGAAAATGCTTGTGGAAGCTCAAACCATGTCCAATAATAAAAATAATGCTCATAATAAGCAGTAATAAACCATAATAATGCTAACAAAGACCAATATCCATCAAATTGAGTATGGATATGGTATACTGGATGCACATAGGTGACAAATAATCAATATCAAACCAATGTAGCCAAAACTACTTTAGGACCTGTCTTGCTTGGGTCAACTAGGTTTTCCCAAGTCAAAATAACTAGAAAAAAGACTGAATTGTAAACTGATCAATCTAATGTCTATAAGGGATGAGAGATAACTCTTTAGTTCATATTATTATTGGACTAGAAACATAGTGTCATGATATTGGTGATAAATTCATATAATAAGACTCATAATTAGAGTAAACAAGTGATATCCTATGAAGTCCTTTAGATATGCTCACATATTGTCTTAGTCAAAAATCTAGTGTTGGGTGAAATGGGTGAAACTAGGCTAGGATGGGGGTCTGAATTGTTTACCTTGACATAGTAATATCTCATACAAGCAAGGGAAAAGGAATTCACTCGAACATGTGTTGGATAGATAACAATAGGGAAAGGTGATGCCTCACAAATTGAATAAGTTGTTTGAGGAGTGTCCATTCAACTCTAACAAGTGTCTGCAAGATCACATCCAAGATTAATTCAAGCTCCATGAGAATATTTTCTAGGACCCTTAAATTGAGTACACAAGAAATTGTAGTAAATAGATCCTTATGGGACACTTAGAATTAGTTGTCCCTTACTCCATCTCACATCACAACCTGTGGGCTTTCTGAGGATCTAATCATCACATTTCTAATAATATCGACAATAGTATTTAGATTTACCATTTGTTTATCTAGTTATTTTAGGCCTTGAACATTTCATATCCCTTTTAGATTCATTTAGAGACACAGTTTTCAAATTTTATTCATGGGATTGCATTTCATAGTATATAGCATAAAGCACATAAATGCATGCAATGATGGTAGTAAAAATTACTTCAATTTTTATCTAACACACCTTAGGAAATTAGGGAGACTATCCACAATCAATACCAAACACCAGGGACAACCAACCGGAGAGGTTAAGGCTTAAAATCCCAACTCGCCTATGCTCAGGACCCAACATCAATAGGTTTTATTAGCCTGAAAGGGTCAAGGATTCAGTAAGTTTTTTTTCTAAACTCAAAGTCAAGACACAAATCAACATGGGGTATATCCAACATAGATATCCAAATGGGTAAAATCATCGAATTCACGAGTCAAGGTCCAAGTTATGGATCAACCAAAATAATGGAAGACACATAAGAATGGAGAATAGTGAAGAATGTGATGCCAACAAAGAAAAGCATGGATAAGTATACATTAGGTAAGCTTACTAGTGAAAATATAAAAATGTATGTATATTTGATATCAGAAATTCACTCATCATGATAAGTCCACAACAACAAAACAACACTAAGTCACCAAATGCATAATCACCCTGTCAAATCAAAGCTAATAAGATGAGAAAAACAATCTAATCATACCAAAGCACATGTACCTGTCAGACTAGATACCTTCCTCCAAATCCAACTGAGTGGGAAAAGGAAAACACCATCTATCTTCTTTATCAAATTGACCAAGGTTACAGTGAATACATCTCAAGTGACAACCTAAGGATAAGTCCTGGCATGAGATATTGTTGTTTCTCAAAATGATTATCTCTAACTAATGATAAAATCACCCTAGATTCCATCTCTAATATATAACATAAATATATAACATGTTAATACATCATATGACAAGGTGAGGGCAGACCCATGGGGGATGTCCTCCCTAATGAATTGAATGAGATAATGTGGACCCCTATGTTGAGTAATATTGGTGAATAAGGATGCATAAATCCATCATATATCATCACAAAACATCTCATTCCGTTTCCTTACCTAAAAGTGATCAAATTGATTCCTTAGAGGTAGCCTTAATTCATTTTTTTATGAATTAAAACACTGGAAATCACCGTTGGGAAATAAAAATTCCATTATCATCATTTATTTTTCCCAAAATCCCTATTTGGGTATACCAATGGGATCATAGATGCCAAATACACTAATGGTGACTTTAAATACACCATAATCCATCTGAATATGCCTCTAGAAGCTCAAACCATGTCCATTAACAAAAATAATGGTCATAATAAACAGTAATAAACCATAATAATGTTGAATGAACAATAACCATAAAACTGAGTATGGATATGGTATATTGGATGCATATAGGTGACAAATAATCAATATCAAAAAAATATAGCCAAATCTAATCTTGGACCTATGTTGACTTGGGTAAACTAGGTTTGGCTGTCAAAATAACCAGAATAAAGCCTAAAATGTAAACTAATTAATCAAATGTGTACAAGGGATGATAGGTAACTCTTTTATTCATATTATTATTGGACTAGAAATATAGTGCCATGATATTGGTGATAAATTCATATAATAAGACTCATAATTAGAGTAAACAAGTAATATCCTCTAAAGTCCTTTAGATATGCTCACTTACAACCTTAGTAAAAAAGATAGTGTTAGGTGAAATGGGTGAAACTAGGCTATAATGGGGGCATGACTTGTTTATCTTAACATAGTGATTTGTTAGAAAATAAAGGAAAAATGAATCCACTTTAACATGTGTTCGATAGACAACAATGGGGAAGGGAAACGTCTCACAAATGGAATAAGTTGTTTGAGGAGAGTCCATTCAAATATAACAAGTGTCTACAAGCTCACATCCAAGATTAATTGAGGTTCCATGAGGATAGTTTCTAGGACTCTTGCATTGAGAACACAAGGAAATGTAGTAAAGATGTCCTAGGGGAAACTTAGAATTAGTTGTCCCTTACTCCATATCACATCACAACACATAGGATTTGTGAGGATATAATCATCACATTTCTAATAATATGGCCAACAGTATTTATATTTAGCATTTTTTTATCCACCACTTTTATGCCTTTAACATTTCATTTCATAGCCCTTTTAGATGTGTTTAGAAACACAATTTTCAAATTTTATTCATAGGCTTGCATTTCATAGTACATAGCATAAAGAACATAAATGCATGCAAAGATAGTAGTACGTTTTTCTTCAAGTTTTAGTTGACACACCTCAGGAAACTAGGGGAACTATCCACAATCAATACCAAACATTAGGGGAAACCAACCAGAGATGTCAAGGCTTTAAATCCTAACTCACCTATGCTCAGGACCCAACACTAGTTGGTTCTCCTATCCCAAAAGGGTGAATAATTTGGCAAGTTTTGTTGCACAACTCAAATTCAAGACACAAATCAACATGGGTTCTATCCAACATAGATATCCAAATGGGTAAAGTCACCAAATTCAGAAGTCAAGGTCCAAGTTAGGGATAAACCAAGATAATGGAAGACATAGAAGAATGGAGGATGGTGAAAAAGGTGATGCCAACAAAGGAAAGTATGAATAAGTATACATAAGCTAAGCATACTAGTGAGCATATAAAAATGTATGTACATTTGATATCACATATTCACACATCATGATAAGTCCACAACAACAAGAAAACACTAAATCACCAAATGCATAATAACCCTGTCAAATCAAACTTAATAAGATGAGAAAAAAAATCTAATGATACCCAAGCACATATACCTGCCAGACAGTATACCTTCCTCCTATTCTAACTGAGTGGAGAAAGGAAAACACCAGCTATCTTCTCTATCGAATGGACCAAGGCTACAACCAATACACCTCAAGTGATCACCTAAGGATAAGACCTGGCATGAGATACTATTGTTTCTCAAAATGGATCTCTCTAACTAATGATAAAATCACCCTAGGTTCCATCTCAAATACATAGCTTAAATATATAACATGTTAATACATCATATGCCAAGGTGAGGGGTACCCCATGGGGGATGTCCTGCCTAAAGAAGCCAATAAAATAATGTGGACCTTGATGCTGAGTAATACTACTGAATATTGATTGATAAAGCCATCATATATCATCACAACACATCACAAGCCATTTCCTTGCCTCAGAGTGACCAAATCGATTTCCTTGAGGTAGCCTTAGTTAATTTTTATGAATTAAAACACTGGAAATCACTGCTCGGATATAAAATTTCCATTATGAAGATTTATTTTTCCAAAAATTATGATTTAAGTATACCAGTGGAATCATAGATGCCAAATTCATTAATGGTTACTACAAATACACCATGAATCCATCTTAATATGCCTCTGGAAGCTCAAACCATTCCCAATAATAAAAATAACGGTCATAATGAATAGTAATAAACGATAATAGTGTTGAAAATTACCAATAACCATCAAAATGAGTATGGATATGGTATACTAGGTGCATATAGGTAACAAATAATGAATATCATACCAATGTACCCAAATATGCTCTCAAACCATGTTGACTTGGGTGAACTAGGTTTGACCAAGTCAAAATAACCAAAATAAAGCATGAACTATAAACTGATCAATCCAATGTGCATAAGGGACAAGAGATAACTCTTTCATTCACATTAGTATTAGACTAGAGAAACATAGTGTCACAGTATTGGTGATTAATTCATATAATAAGACGCATAATTAGAGTAAACAAGTGATATCCTATGATGTCCTTTAGATATGCTCACTTATAATCTTAGTAAGAAATCTAGTGTTGGGTGAAATCGGTGAAACTAGGATACAATGAGGGTATGAATTGCTTATGTTAACCTAGTGATATCTCAGACAAGCAATGAAAAAGGAATCCACTTAAATGTGTGTTGGATATATAACAATAGGGAAGGAAAGTGTCTCACAAATGGAATCAGTTGTTTGAGGAGTGTTCATTCAACTCTAACAAGTGTCTACAAGCTCACATCCAAGCTTAAGTCAATCTCCATGAGGATATTTTCTAGGACCCTTGTGTTGAGTACAAAAGCAATTGTAGTAAATAGATCCAAGGGTACACTTAGAATCAGCTTCCCCTTGCTCCATCTCACATTGCAACCCATGGGATTTGTGAGAATCTAATCATCACATTTATAAGTAATGGCCAATAGTATTTAGATTTAACAGTTGTTTAGCCGCTGCTTTTAGGCATTTAAAATTTCATTTCACAGCCCTTTTATATGTGTTTAGAAACACAATTTGCAAATTTAATTCATGGGATTGCATTTCATAGTGTATAACATAAAGCACATAAATGCATGTAATGATGGTAGTACATATTGCTTCAAGTTTTATCTAACACACCTTAAGAAATTAGGGGCACTATCCACAAGCAGGACTGAACGTCATGAGAAAGCAACCAAATAGGTCAAGGCTTCAAGTACCAACTCACATATTCTCAAGACCCAACACTAGCCATATCTCCTAGCCTATAAGGGTCAAGGTTTCAATAAGTTTTTTTGCACAACTTAGAGTCGAGAAACAAATCAACATGGGTTCTATCCAACATAGAGATCCAAATGGGGAAAGTCGTCAAATTCACAAGTCAAGGTCTAAGTTAGGTACCAACCAAAATAATGGAAGACACATAAGAATGGAGGATAGTGAAAATGGTGATGCCAACAAAGCAAGGTATGACTAAGTATAAATAAGGTAAGCATACTAGTGAGCATTTAAAATTGTTTGTACATTTGATATCACATATTCACTAATCATGATAATTCCACAACAACATTATGAATATAAATCACTAAATTCATAATCACCCTATCAAATCAAAACTAATAAGATGAGCAAAACAATCCAATGATACCCAATCACAAATATTTGTTAGACCATATGCCTTCCTCCAACTCCATTTGAGTGGGAAAAATAAAACAATATCTATCTACTATGTCAAATGGACCAAGGCTATGACCAATACATCTCAAGTGACCACCTAAGGATAAGTTTTGGCATGAGATATTGTTGTTGCTCAAAATGGATCTCTCTAACTGAGGATAACTGGTCATAATGTAATAAAAATATATAGGACTGGATGTGGCTTTAGATCAAATAAACATATTGTATGTTGCATCATGATAGTCTACCTACAATGTATGTGATAACATCTAGATCTAGTTGGGACACTTTATCTAAGGGAGAGAGTGCTTTTGAGAACTCAGAAATCTCTGTCCCACAACACCATCCTCGTCATCCACAAACATGCACCCGAACATCCATTTCAACATCAAATGTACATGTTCTTTCTTCAAGCAAACGTCATACAAATCTATGTAAGACAGTTGTTAGGGCATCATATGTGATAGAAAAAAATCATGCTGAAAAAATGAAATGTTGAAACTAATACTGAAAGTGAAATGCTAGAATGAAACATTTAATCTAAGAACTGTTAAAAAGTTGCAATTTTATTAACTAAATGGAAGAACATACTTAAAAACAAAAGGGACATCCTTAATTGTTAGAAATACTCAGCACATAAAAAGAAAAAGAGACAAAAATCCTACTGCTCAAGTGAGCTTATTCAGATCCTACCTACTCTAAATAAGATATAGTGAATGGGTCATCACTAACTCATGATAGGGACATAATCCCTTAAATGAACATGATTTACTTGAATTTTGAATCTATATCCATCTTCAGTGGATAAATAATACATATTACCAGCGAATCTTTCCATTTCCAATGGATCAATCCAAAGATGTGATGTCTGTCTAGATATATGATTGAAATCAGGTTTTCCAATGATGAGCTTATCACGATAGTTGAACCTACACTAATTTATTGATGAGGGAATAACCCAAATATCATAAGTAGGAAAAATGGAGGCATCATCATTGCCTCAAACATGGGGAGGTGGCATCCTTCTTTCCGTTTCTTGACTCATTGCATTAAAGCAGAGTGACCCCCCATGCATTGGAAGACCAACTCTCCCAATCAAAACCTCTCTTACCTCACTCCTTTCACTGGATTCCCTAGGATATGGGGTTATAATATGTTTGGGTGTTTCACCCACAATCCAAAAATCATGGAAAGCTTTCTCAACATCGTTGGAAATGGGAAAAATTTGTATTGAAAGGATCAAGGTGTTGACTTCTTCCTTCTCCATGGGATAATGGTAATTTTGTTTTTCTATAATTCACAAAAATATTTCTTTTAACTTCATCTCCTAGATAGTTTGCAGAATAAATAGGAATTCTAGATGCATCGATGTTGTTACTTATTCCTTCCTCTGCAGGGATAAGAATTTCATGAGGTAGTAAAAAACTTGGAAAATTCATAGGAGGGGGATAGCGAAAATTTCTGATACTTTCCCTTTGGACAGGTTTCTTATTTCATGTGATTGTTTCATTACGATAAAAATACTTAGGAAACGATTGAGAGAGGTTATTAGATGATATTACGGGTTTGACTTCTCTCAAAATGGTTTATGAAGGGATAGTGGTTTGAGAAGTGGTCAAGTTATTTAAATAAACTTCCTCTCCAGGGGCATCATTAATTAACACATATTCCTCCCAACTTCTAAAGTTTATCGTCTTCCTCTCTAGGTTGTCTCACATACTCTCTCTAATAATCCTAAAATGATGAAAACTTCTCTATTCCTAGGGATGGGTCAGGTCTTCTATCACAGGTTCATTAACTATGGTTGATTGTTTTTGCAAACTAGGCCTAGCATCCTTGTTATACAGGATGTTACACCCTTGTAACCTAGGGTCTAGGGTTACCAACTTACTATTAGACTTGCAGACAATCAGCTTTTACAGAAAACGGAATGAGAATAGGAAGAGATCTTGGCTTACCCAATTTATGATAGTTGATCCAAGCTTGGTATTCTCTCGCTCCAATCTTCTCCAAAGCTTCTAGGGATGCTTCTCTTCACCTACAAAGAGCCAATTCTTCAAGCAATATCTCATACATATATACATGAGAGGTTAAATGAAAAGCATATTAATAACATAATTGAATATATTCATTAAACCAATATACATGAGATAAGCACAATACAAGATTGGAAGAAGAATTCTCTTTATTAACAAACAATGAATAGGTAAGAATACAACCTAGCTTCTAACACAAGGACTCCTATGCAACCAAGGAATCTGAGTTCTTCTTCTCCAAGACTCTGAAGGTATACCACTAGCATAACTTTGCTCTTCCAGAATTGATTGATTAACCCCATCCCAAGGCCCTTATTTATACTTTGGGAAATAGAGTGGTTGGTTAGGATGGTTGAGACAGTTGGGATAGTTATGGATTAGGGCCCAACTAATCTCATCTTATCATGATTTACATTTTTAATGTTGAATTAAGGTACATGTGAGTATTGATAAAGCATGTATGACACGTGGGTTTCTGAAAGAAAACTCGTGCACGTAAGGTACATGCGGGTTGCAATGCACATAGTTGAGTATGACACGTGAGTTGCAATGTACATAGTCGCATGTACAACCCAAAACTCAGAATAAACATATATAAGGCTGGTATGAAGATAACGCATTAAAGGTCATGCGCATCTATAGTGTTTTGGCCACTTTAATCCTAATTTCTCCTTTTGTGTACCGACATAATGAATCTCATCACTCGGATGGAGAAGTACCATTTTGACTGATAACAAATGCCCCCTAATGTGTGAGGTCAGAGCGAAGTGACGAACGAAATACATTACAATATTTATCTTGGAGAACTCAGAAGTGCAAGGCAGCATAGGAAGTACCTGAAACAAATACATATCAATGTCATATACAAAATCATATCTGAGGATGCCATGTTCAATATACTAAAACACTAGCTCCTTTACAATATTTGATTACATCATATGATACGGGTACAATACCACGTATATTACAAAGGTGGATCGAAGCCACAATATACAATGATGATTCTTCAAAATTTGGAAGTTGTGTAGGTGAACACAACACAATATTGCGCAACTTAGGTTATATATGAGAACCTAAGGTCTTCGTCAAAATACAAAAGAACCAGTACAATCTAGACCATATGAATAGATGTGTTGAAGTCAAACATGGAAAGGATTCAACAGATTTTCAATCAATAGGTGGAACTAACAAATGAAGCAAATGAGTTCACCAATGATGATAGTGAATCCTAAGGTACCATCATCAAAACTCTAGATATTCATATTCAGGAAGTGCTAATGAGAAACCACATTGTGATGAGAAAGGAAATAGATCCTCCAACGGATCACAAGAGTGACTAGGAACTGGATAAGGGAATGCAGACACAAGTAATATTTAGATAGGATAATGATGTAATTAGGATAATAATGAGATGCAGGGATAAATCCTTGAACAGTGAGCACGACACAGAGATGACCCAAGGAAGCTTATAACTTTACAGATAGGACAACTAGACTTATATGTCATGTAGGTGACACGATCTGATTCCCCATGTATAAAGGACAAGTGGAGGAGTAAGAAACTTGAAGTGATAGCTGAGCCAAAAGTGTACACCAAGACATGAGTATCGAAAAGTTCAGAGAGTGCTATGTTCAAGGAGGACATGCTACCACCGTCTGTAACACAAAAAGAATACTTTTTCCTTATCTTTCCTATTAAATTTTAACGAGTCCAGGAAATTCAACTTAGGTCTCTCTTAATTTTTACAAGCTTGAAGAGGGGAGAGAATAATGCTTGATAATGTCACTGATTCATGGATTTTACAATCCCGAACTAGTACATGCTCATTGATGTTTCAATGTTTAGAGTGTCTAAAAACTCTAAAGAAGAATCCATGGGGGTCCTTTTTCATCCAATTTAGTCTCCTGAGGCCGAAAAAGTATAAAAAATACCACAGAAGAACTCTCTTAACTTCCGAAGAAGTAAGGCACACCTTTTCCATACTTAGTCAGGGAGGTCCGAAAAAAGGTTAAATTACCACCTACCCAATGCTCCTTCAAGAGCAGCTTATAGCTTGAGTTTTATGAGTGTGAAGGAAAGCAAAATCACTTGGAAATGTCCATTTGATTACTAGGAATGGGGCTTACAACAGTAAACTCGATGCTTTGTTATTTAGTGTTTAACGAGCATAACAAAGGCATAAAGTACACTCGAAATATTTTTCATGTTTAGGTCCAGAGCACGAAAAAGGGAAAACTAAGTGCATAGAAGGTGCTCCTTTTCCATAAGTTTAGTCCCTCAAGTCCGAAAAAGTGATAAACCTATGCCTAAGAATACTCTTCTCAATTCGGTAGAAAAGAGAGCGATCCTTTCTTGTACTATTCCACATGGTCCGAGAAAGTGATAACCTTATACCACCAATGTGGATGCTCATTCAGATATTCTTAACGAGCTTAAATGTACAAGTTTACTAGGCATTCAAGCCTATTTTGAGGAGTTATTCCTGGGCCTAAAGAAACTCCATAAGGGTGGGGAGCCTTATAAAGGGCATAGATTGTAAAAAGAGACCAAAATGAGGCTCAATTTGGCGTGAAAAATAGCAAAGAAGGCTCCCCTAAACCTACAACAAATGCAACATGAGTACCAAAAGACAATAAATCTGTTCTAAAGTAGGGTACTTAGGGAAGGAAAGTCCTATCCATGGAAGAAAAATGGTATAGAGAAGGTAATTATGGTTAAAACCATAGTCCATGGGCAAAGCAGTGATCCTAGGGTTAAAGCGGATTAGGTATAGATGCAAAAATGCATATAAATGGCCAAAATCCTATCCTATACGAGTGAATAATGACTTTAAGTAACCTTGGCCTATTGCATTAGGAAACATGACATGGCATTAGTTTTCTTTTGATAGAAATTAAAAACTATAGGTTAAAAAACCCACATTTTGAAATTATTTCTATAAATAGTCCAAAAATAGAAATCAAAAACACCATTTCATATTTTTACCCAATATAGGCAAATTTTACCTTTGACTTCAATTGCTCGGTGTTGACAAACTAGTGGATGATTTACAAATCTGCAAGTTCCAGGTAATTCAACTCTTCATTCTCTTCCATTTCATCCATTTACATTTTCAATTTTATGCAAAATTTGATGTTTTAATCCTAGCTTAAGGGGGTTGCGATGTACACGCGGGTAGGTGAATTACACAGTCGCATACATGTGTTTTACATGTGACCTGACCGAAGGCAACTCGTGTGTCACATGCAACCTATCTAAAATATAGGCACGTGTACTACGCGACATAGGAAAAGTACAAATGGGGCAAAAATCAAAGTTTTTTTATGAATTTTAATTTTTAATGGTGGCTTTATAGGCAGGCTAAAACATGGTGTTGGAGTGGAGGGAGAGGGAATATGAAAATATGGACCAAGATGCACTATGAAGTGCCCCCATGGTGCAAGCATTGTGGTAAAGTGTGTTGTTAAATTTATTTTTCACCACACCTATGCGGGCCAATGTCTGCTTGCTGGAGTTTTTAATTGGCTACTGGGATCATGACCTAGGTTCCTTTGACCTACAAGGTGAGATTCTAGAATTTGCACTGGAAGACATATTTAATTACGGCTTTGTCATGAAAGTAACACCTGTCAACCTTGAGGGTACCGATAGGGGCAGTGACCTTCTGAGTGTTCAAGACTATATCAACACTTACTGCACACACAATAGTCAGAAAAGGGGATCTTTCATCCCTATTGCATATATTAGTAACTTCTCGTTGCAGGTGCTGGTAAGCACAATAGTAAGGGTTGTAGGATCACCATCACTCCATCTTGCTACTCGAAACTAGATGAGAATCATTGTAGAGTGCCTAAAGGGAGTTGTGTTTGACTGGTGCTCGGGAGTAATCATGATAATGAAGAAACAACTCTCTGATTGCAAGAGAGGCCAACGAAATAAATTTGGATATTCTAGTGTATTGGTCACTTTCTTCTTTGAGATAGTGCATTCCATCAGCCCTATGGTACCTCTACCAACCTAGGCTGAGTAGGTGGGGAGAAATTTTCCTTTGTCAGGGTGGCGGTGGCTCGGTTTAGTGTCTATGACGATGACTTATACCTATGGTGGGGATGAAAAACTACCAGTATTGGAGCAGTTTCCATATGCCGGAATGGATTTTCGATTTGATAGCCACCTTGTCCTCCCTCGTGGAGGAGCATGGGGAGCATTAGGTATTTTGGTTTTTTCAATTTTTTTAAATTTTTATGAAATTTTTATCATAAATATATATACATATGTATAAGAGTTTTTAATCCATTTAATGTTTAAAAAGAATATATTGGACCAGTCCGCCCTAATGGGAATCCTCGAATGTATGTACGACTAGTTGTAGGGGAGGATCATAGTTTGATCAAGCTACTTGAGGGAAAGCTGACCAGGCTTACCCAAAGATCCCCAACTCTACATATTGAGCATATCCATACCATTACATAGGAACTAGTTGTTGGTACTCCACCCACCTGGATACGCCTTATGTGATGGGTATCCAAGGTGGTACTTGTCTACATAGAGGCCGGAAAGGCTGCTGCAGCTAAAGAAGACGAGGAGTCCCAGTAACAGGATGACCAGGACGACCAGGGTGACCAGGGTGGTCAAGATTAGACCTAGGGGAATTTTATGGATTACGGTCCAATTTTTGTATATTTATACAGTTATGACTGGATCTGAGGATCAAGAACTCGACCTATCTATATGGACAAATATTCACACACATACACACACATGTATATATATATATATATTGTTGGTTTATTTACATGT
Source organism: Pseudotsuga menziesii (assembly GCA_001517045.1). NCBI lineage: Eukaryota > Viridiplantae > Streptophyta > Pinopsida > Pinales > Pinaceae > Pseudotsuga > Pseudotsuga menziesii. The sequence continues at coordinate 152,859 of LPNX010935493.1, read as the reverse complement.
GTTTTACAATGTATCTATTGTGTATTTTTATGGAATGTGTGTTAAGTACCAATCTAAGATATAATTCGCATATGAATTAGTTAATGAATTTTGATTTCTTGGAATATGAATAAATGTAATAAAATCAAAATTTCTTTCCAATAACCCAACTTGCAAAAACTGACGTAATAAAATAGGGTTTCATACCTGATAAGCTCGATTGATTTGGGAAACCACCAATTGAGAGTCAAGTCTAACTTCCAACTGGTTGATGCCATGTGACATGGCATCCCATAAAATCTCAATGGTGGACATGTTTTCGGCCACATTATTGGTAGCAAGACCTAGGAAAGCACCTCTAGAGGCAACTAGCTATCCCGAGGGTGAGTAAATAACCCATGCGACTGAAGAAAGGTTGCAAGTGTGACGACTAGCGCCATATGTAAAACCTATGAACCACTCAGAAGACATCTATAATAACCAACAGATGATATAAGAACACAAACTGGCTAGTTATTGTACATAAATCTACATACATTAAAAATACAAGAAAAAGTGTTAAGCGTAAGCATAGTATTTCTTCAAGTAGAGCCCATTTCTAGGCTTAGGTATCTTATTCCCTTCGAAATCAGTTAATTCATATGCCCCTTTATTCAAAAAATTTGACACAAATATAGGGTCCCAATCACATAGACCTGAATTCCATTGCCCCCAAGGGTTCTTTGTCCTGGTCCCAAAGTAAGACAAGTTCCCCTTCAAAAAAAATCCTAGGTTTGATAGATTTATCGTATTGATTTTTCACCCTATTTTTATGAGCCTCGTTTGCAGTCAGTGCATCTCTACATTGTTCATCTAGATGTTCTAAGTGTAGCAAACGTTATTCTATCTCAATCGTATCAGGTAACACATGAATGGAAATTTTTAAAGATGGGATTTCGTATTCAACCGGGGTTACTGCTTACACCCCATGAACGAGTTGGAAAGGTGAGAACCCCATGGTGTTTTCACATTGGTTTGATAAGCCCAAAGTGTAGGATACAACATGATGTGCCAACTTGATTGGGTTGCGTTAATAGTACACTTGAGAATAGTATTCAAGGTCTTATTGACTGCCTTGACTTGACCATTCACTTGCGGGTAGAAACAAGACAAATGTTCTTGTTTAAACCCTAGCATAGTAGCCAATTCGGTCATCATGTTGTTTTGGAAATGACTTCCATGGTCAGTGACAATCTATTTAGGAATATCGAAACACACGATAATCTAGTTGAAAATGAAAAAATCTATTGTTTCCCAGTTAGCCTTATAGGTGGGCATTGCCTCTGCCCACTTCGTAAAGTAATCCACATCGACAATGATTTATTTGTGCCCATAGACGAAACTGGGTTGCATGTCACGTAATCTATCCCCCACTTGGTGAAGAGACCCACTACGATGATAGAAAATAATGGAGCAGGATGCGACCGCATCTTTCTGGTGTAAAGATGACAAGGATGACAGTGCTTCGCGGCTTCCACACAATCTTTAAAGATTGTGGTCCAGAAATAATCGGCACGTAAGATATTCTAGGCCATTGCTAACCCAGATAAATGACCGCCACACACCCCACTATGGCCATCATTTAGGAAAATCTAATCCTCTTCATGGGTGAGGCATCGATGCAAAATAGAGTCTACCCATCTACTGTATAAAGTATCCCCGATGATGAGGTATTTTTTTGCATGTGTACATAATTTGCGTCGTTCTTCCCGCAAAAAGGTTGCAGGACACTTCAGAGTTCGGAGATAGAAAAGTATATCTCCATACCAAGGGTTAGAGATTGAGATCAAGAAAATGTTCTTATCTGGGTATGAGTCTTCTTCAATTGCTACATCTTTTTCAACTGGAAATTTTGGAATAAGCTCTGCAAAAACTAAGTATTTTTTCGATTTGGCGGATTGAAAATCCAAGTCAAACTCCTGGAGAATGACTATCCATTTGTTAAATTTTCCTCCAACTATGCATTGGGACAAGACATATTGGAAATTATTGACATCTGCCACTACTGTCGTAGTCCTCAGTAAGATGTAGTGACGTAACCTATAAACAACATACACAGCTGCTAAAGCCAACTTTTCAACGTGGGAGTACCTAAGTTCAGGGCCAACTAAATCACATCTAAGATAATAGATGACATGCTCTTGGAGCTTATCATCTTCCTGGACTAGCACTACCCCAATGGTAAACTCGAATGCAACCATATACAATATAAAATCACGAGAATAATCTGGCAGATACAATAAAGGTGCTGACAACAAAGCTTTCTTTAATTCCTTAAACGCAAGTTGTGCAGTTTCATCCCATACAAATGGGGTGTCCTTCTTCAACATGCACATCAAACCTTTAGTGATATTGGCATAATTCATGATAAAATGTCAAAGAAAGTTATACTTTCCATGCAGGATCTGAAGTTTCCTGATGGAATGAGGAGGCAAATTTACAATGGCCTTAACTTTCAAAGGATCTACCTGAATACCTTTGTTAGAAATAATAAACCCAAGCAGCCTACCTGACTCGACACAGAAAACACACTTGTGGGTATTCAAGCATATTTTGTAATTCCTGCATCATTCAAAAATTAACCGCAAGTGATCTGGATGGTCGTTCCTCTTACAAGAATGCGTTGACAGATCATCTAGGTAGGGTTCGACAATAGACTTGATGTCATGAAAGGAAAAATTCATTGCCCGCTGAAAGGTAGCCCCTACATTTTTCAATCCAAAAGGAATTTTCTTGTACGCAAATGTACCCCAACGATAGATGAAATCAATTTTATGTTGGTCTTCCAGCTTGATTTGAATCTGATTATACCCAAAGAAACCATCCATAAACGACAAGACTTCACTCCCTGTACAAGCATCAATGATTTGATCAATGAATGGTGTGGGGTAGTTATCCTTAGGAAAATATTTGTTTAAATCATGAAAGTAAGTACATACAGGTATCGTCCCTTGCTTTTTATCGATAGGAACAGGGTTGGATACCCATTCTATCAAAGCTACTGGGTAAATAAAACCAGCTTTCAGTAGCTTTTCAACTTCAGCCTTGACGGCTGCCGCTTTACGCAGATTGAAAGATCTAAGTTTTTGTCGAACTATTTTGGCATTAGGATAGGTTTATATTTCATGTTCAACTATTGATGGATCTATTCCTGGAATCTCCTCATATGACCAAGAAAACATGTCGCAGAACTCCTTAAAAAAGGTCGTATAGATAGCAATATCCTCCGGAGAGCAGTTTGCACCGATATATACATTTTCTACAATGTTGGGTTTCACAGAGATGTTAATAGGGATAGTAATAGAAATGTTTTCCATATTCCCCTCGGCAAAGATTCCCTCCCTTGGTAAGGGATTTATTGGTATATTAGCATCACCTACCAGCCTCACATGGAAATCTTGATTTTCAATCCTACTTAAATATGGAAGAAAGTAGGATCTATGATGAAGATCTTCGCAGATCTTATCTCACCCACTCATAGCTTCCAAAATGGATTTTTCCAAAGGAAAAACCATGTCTAAGCAATCATCAGTATACAAAGGGTTATCTGCCCAAGCAGGAAGATCGGCTTCTTGCAGCTCCTCCGAGACTGTAGGAGGAACTGAAACAGGATCAACAGTGATGTTAATGATAGCTTGATAAGCTACTTCCACTATCGATAAGGGAAGTTCAGGTTCGTAATGGGAAGGAAGGACCCACGGATCCATTCTATTTCCAACCATTGCAATAGACTTCCCTACACTAGTAGAACCTATGTAATTAATCGGGGCTGGGATATCAAATGTGCCAATTAATGATGAATACATTGTAGCCCCTAAGCTCTCTGAATCAAGCTTGACCTGATCAACCAATGGCATGGTGGACTCATTAGTTTTCATATGGCCCTTCTGAGTGAAATTGATTTGGTCTACTGTAACCAACTCCCCTTCATGCAGAAACACTACTACCCAAAGAATGACCGATGCAATTGCACACATAGCATAAGTCCAACTTCTCCCCAGAAGCAAGTTATAATCCAATGGTGCATCAATTACCTCTACTTCAATAGACACTTCCTTCCCTGGAAACTTTATCTCAAAAGATGGTAGGATACCATGTGGATGAAATGACCTTCCGTCAAAAGCAGTAAGTAGGGTGTTTGATGGAGCTAGCTCTGGAGATCCAAGAGCCTTCCAGCAATACAAGGACATGACACATGTGGACGCAACTTTGTCAACAACTAACCTTCCCATGGTTTTTCTGCCATGGATGACATCTATCGACAAAGCCACATGATATGGCAGGTGAATTTTGACATCAGACAAATTAAACTTCACCATGAAACTTGATGAATCCATACTACCTAAGGATGCTAAGAGTGCATCTCGCTAAGCGGGACAACTCTGTAACACCTCCAAAGCTGACATCACACAAGGGGCTTGGGATAAATATTCAACTACAGAGTAATTGGCTACAACCCTAGCATTAGGATTGTGAAATTCTTTTTTGAAGACACCTTTTGGTATCTTAGGCATAGTTTCGATAGGTTTTTCAATTGTGAGAGGGTTAGAGGTTTCACCTATAGATTTACCCTTCTCAGGAGCCTCTGTCTCATAGTTCTTGTTTCTAGTCTAGAGCAAGGTCTAGGATCAAACCATGTTGATATAATTTTGGTCAGGGGAATTAGAGGTGCCCCCTGTTACGTTTGAAACTAAAGCTTCATTCTGTCCTTGGGGAAATAGATCCTTTAGGATAGTCGGTTGTTGATTTTTTAGCAGCTTCTAAACTTGATTTATAAGAGGGAATTGATGGGCTAGGTGATCTTCCTAGCACAACTTATAGGGAAATTTCACCTTCTTCTTCTCTTTTTTTCCCCCATCATCATTATTTGTGGGTTTTGGCTTGTTTTGGTTTCCCTCACCTTTCTTCCCCTTTTTCTTTTTCCCATCGGGTTGTTGATTTCCCTTTTGGGAGGATTGAGCAAAAACGTTTGCATTTTGGGATGAGGGGGAAGCCTTAGTTGCCTCTACTGTAGACCATTTAACGGACAAATCATGGAGTTTTTTTTCCAAATATTCTATAGTGGGATATTTAACTGAACCAACCACACCATTGGAATGGGGTCCAAGCTTATGTTTCTTGACACTATGTGTTGGCTTCGTTGCATCAGGGATGATTTCATATAGAATCCCAGACTGAGAATATATCAAATCTAACTATTGAGCCCTGAGGATAGCCTCTTCCTCATTAGTTACTCCTGAAGTGGATACCTCCTTAGATATATATGGAAATAAGGACTTAAGGAACCATTCTAACAAAAACTCGGGAGGGATAATGGCCTTAATGAGACTCTTCTGCCTTCGCCACTCTTGGATATTATCTAAAATATGAGTGGCTTTGTCCTACCGAAAGGTGGACAATAAGTCTGTGCCGGAATCATACAGGACAGTAAGTTGGAAATGGTTAAGGAACACTTTAGCTAAGCCCCAAAAACTATCAAACATAGTAGAGGGAAGTTCAATGTACCACTTTGTTGCGACACTAGTCAAAATTCTTTGGAACATTCTCAACTGAACGGTGTCATCGTTCAGTGAGTTGGAAGAGAATCATAAGTGAAAGGTGGTGATATGATCCCCTAGGTCCTCACCAACTTTGCCTTCAAATTTTGGAATATCCGAGGGTAATTTGGTAGAGACAGGTGGCCAGGTGGCATCATGTTTCACCGGATCATTCATTAACTTGGAAAAATATACCAAGTTTAAAGTTTCCAGCAAAATAAATTTCATCCTAACAAGAGCCTTAAAAGTACAAGCTTGGGAAATAGAAGGACTTGCCTCCTGGGTCCCAAATGTAAAGGCGGGGTTTTCCCCAGCTACCAGTTGCGAAGTAGTCAGACTAGTTTGAAAATGATTCCACCCATAAGCCAATGAATTATTCATATGTGGTGCATTGTATGTGGTTTGAGCTCCTTTGTTTGAAACTGGAGTTTGGAAAATAGGAGCAGGTATCCCTTCGCTAAAAAGTGAGAAAGGAGAGCTTGTTAAAGGAGTCGAAACCGATGTTTAGAAACCTTGACCATAAGAGTTAGTATTTCCAAACTGCACCCGTACATATGCAGGTATGGGGCCTACATATGAAGTGGATGGGGGAATGTGCCCCCCATTCCATAGAAAAACCTGGACAAATGAAGAGGTTCCAATAGGACCACTCTGAGCTGTGTATGCAAAAGAGGGTGAAGCAAAAGGCACACTGGGAATCCCTATGACCACCTGACCAGAAGTGCCTACTACATTTGTGGAAGCCAGTGGCTGAACCACCCGACTAGCTATAGTTAAGGGAGTTGCAGGTATATTTGTTCTAGGAGTACCAACCGGGGGAGGTGGCACTCCTTTAGCTGGAATAGATGACATGGGGGTAGATGGACTCTCTCCTACACTAGCCATAAGTCTACTTACAAGAACACCAATCATAGGTGAATTAAATGGATGAACTTGGACGATCAAAGGATCATTTAAGTTAGTAATAGGTGACTTAAAATTTCTCGCAAACTCGCCAACATGAAAATATTCTATCTCTACTGTGGTTGTATCAACCTGGTTTGTCCTAAGTTCCGTTTCACCTAGAACTTCAGTAATTCCTACCGGTTCAAAAGAACTGTTTGTGTATAATCTCCGCCTTTGAGGGGGCAGTGGAGGCTCCACTGTAGTAAATACAGGAAGGTTTTTCAACCTTCTTGACCCTTTGAGAGTTTGGTCCTCCACGATTGAAAATTAACGCTTCACACACCCTAAGGTCGGCTAAAGACAAACAAACCACACAAAAATCACTACAAAATTTCCTAAATGCACAACAGACAAAAGGAGTATAAGATATGCTTTCCAGAAGAAATATGAGAGATAGTTACTTGGCATCCCTGAAGATGTTCTTAGGCACAAGTGGAGGAATCACCCACCGCCCTCCCACACCTTCTACCGAGGTTACCTTTGAAACCCGTCCAAGGTCAACCAAAAATAGCCTTCCAGTGTACCTGTGTATGAACCCTAGATATCAATGAGACTAAAGGCTACTAGAACTATATTCATAGTTTGGAGGGACAGTCGCAAGCCTTGTTCGTACACATGGGCAGGGTAGAAAAGCCCAAAACCCTATCAATACCGGCACCACACGAGGCCTAAAGGGTGGTAGTGATAGAAGTCCCTAGATGCACAAAAATCTTGGTCTATGCTTTGACAAGGAATTAGAGGGTTATCTCCTTGTTGAGGCTTGGAAATTCACAGGAGACAACAGTGAGGGATTCTCCCCAATCAATGTTCCCAACTAGCCCGTTGACTGTTTGGTATAGGGAATCCATCCGGTTTTCGGTCCAACTACTGTAGGTCAAGTAACAAAACAAAGGCTTTACCGTTTGCGGCCCAGTCCAGTGAGTTTTTGTGTTTTGACTTAAGATATGAAATGCAAGTGCCTAATAAAATGCAGGGTGATAAAGATTCCAGGAGCATTCATAATGTGATGTGCATGTTCTTACCTCTCGTCTTATGGCTCATAGGCATCCCAATCGCATACAACAAAAAGCAAGCTGACTATATAAACTATCCCTAGGGAGAAGAATTAGCATTTAATGGTGAGTAATGTATTTGTACGTGCATAATGAAGAATTACAGATAGGTGATACTTCATTCAAGATACATGAACAATTACAGGTATTCAAATAACCAAATAGCCGATCATTTTATAAGCAACATTTCTTACTCACAGTGGAAGAAATCCTGAAGCTACTGAAGAACATTTAACAAGACATAGGTTCAGTAAATTAGACATTCTCACAGTAAATGAAACATGGCTGAAAACGAAATAGTTCCTCTTTAGCATTATTCCTTGAGTTGCATTGATACATTCCACATTTTACTCTCTCCAGCAGGAAAACTTGCAGTTTTTCTTTGCAAAACGAAATAGTTCCTCTTACAAATAACATTACCAAATTCTCCAGGGAAAAAGCCTTATCTCAGTCCTATCTTTTTTGTATTTAAACTACACCCTCTATCATTAGGGATCCCAGCGGCGTGTGACTTTCCAGTCTCTTCAACGTTTCAACTTCCTCTTTTGGCCGTTTTTCTTCCCAATCATTTTCTGTGAGCGTTTTTCTCCTGATTAGTGGCTGGTGGGTCTTTATAATCTATCTCTTTGTATTCATTCATTTTGTCCTCATCTTCTGCGATCCTGTTGGTTTCGGCCTTGCTTCTACTAGACGATTCATCTTCCTCCATGCCACGGTGGTTTGACCAATCTCTCGAACCATCCTGCAATTAATTGACAAGCATCATTTGTTGGAGAGGCGTTACAAAACAAAGCATCAGATTCTAACAACTGAACAACTATTCCTCAAGATAACGGCCTGGTGCGTCTCTGGTTCTGGAAAAAGCCTCGATCGAGTTGGGCGGGAAACTCATAAATCAGCAGTCGGGAGTTTTCTACATCGGATGTGGGAGGGATCTAACAGCCGCAACGGCAGAAGGGATGTAAGTCAAGGGTAAGTGAAACGCTGGTAAAAAGACTTTAATTGGATGTCGAAAGACTTTTAAATCGGAAGACGAAGGACTTCGCAAGCCGCAACAGCGGAAAATGGAAGACTAGAGCCAAGCGACGCGGGGAGGAACGCTTAATCGATGGTCATAAGTCACTCGAATTGGAAGCTTAATAGCTTTCCCATCCGGAACGACAGAAGGGTAAAACTACGGGCAATAGATTTCACAGCTCATATGAATCGAACGTTGGAGAGATTAGGGCATCGGATGCTAAAATGATCTGAGAGCCACAACGGTGGCAGAACAAAAAACTCACAACTTCCGATCTGACATCAAAAAGAGGCCCGACTCACAGGAAAATTTCACGTATCAAAACAGTTTTAAAGATTAGCCGCAGCTAGATTCGTTCTTTCTTCGAAAAGGCAACTCTGACGAACAAAGTTTTTCTTCTCTTAGACCAGTAAACCAGACATCCACGACTCAAATCAAAATTGAACAAGTCATAAGCAGAACAACTGACATCCAACTTCAAAGTAAGACGAAAATACGATATGCCCAAGAGGTTCAAGACCTTAACGATCAAATCAGGCAAAACGATGAGGAGGGGCCCAGAATTTTAAAAAATAAATTTGGGAGAAAAGTTGCAGCAGCAACAACTGGCGATTACCTGGTGAACCTAGATCTCTAGGTGTCTTTTCTTTGAGTGATAGACTGTATCACAACAATCACGTCTATCGAACTCTTCCAGCTATCCGGATTTCTCAAATGGTCGAAGTGTGTACCTTAATCATTGATAATAGTTTAATTTGTGAAAGTGGGAACCATATTCTTCAAGTCCAGATAACTCTATTTAGGCTGATAGATGAGATTCATTATTAATTTTGTCTTCAGGTAGCCGACGACATCGGACACCACAATATTGTAGCATAGGGTAGACAGGGGTGTTCATTTGTTCTGCATTCCCATGTCATTTAGCACTTTTGTGCTCTTGGATTTTTCTCCCTTTTCATATGAGTCGTTCTGCATGCCTTTCTTACTGAATTTTTTTATTCAGGATCCTCTATCCCATAGTGCCCTTTTGTGTGAGTGATATATTTCATGTTTCATCTCACGGATGGAGAGGATCTTTTGGCCAATTAGTACTTTTGATTTAGCATTTGATTTGATGTAAGATGTTCTCATCGACTCTTCTCTGCCTTTTGGAATTCATTTCTTGACCTGGGATCATTTATATTTAACACCCTGTGTACCTAGCTCCTTTCCATGGATCCTCTGTTGTATCCCCTTAGAACATTTTAAGTGTGAAATGGATGGAGCCTCAACATAGTATTCCAGACTCGTCAACCCTAGTTTATTTCACAGGGGTTAAGCAGGACTTCAATGCACACAGAAATTTATTCAAGAAAACCGTTGGGCTGGAAGAATTCATTTAGCAGCACACAGGCTGACACTCAACATATTTGCTATTCCCAAAAAGATCTTAATATCCTCCAGACAACCGCAAGTTCGTTCCCTTTATTGAAAATCAACAACTCCAAATTGAACCAAGTGAAAGCATGACTCGAAACAACCAAACAACTTATTTATATACAAGATAGAAACTCAAAGAAAACTCAAAAAAAGTAATGCTTGAGAACCAAACCATTAACTGGCAAGTTCTCCTCCCACGCCTGTAAATCTTGCAGCTTATAAGTAGCAGGGCCAAGTTTTGCTGAGATTTGGAACGGGCCTACCCACAACTGCTGGAACTTAGTATGCTTTCCCTTCTCATCATGGGGATGATCCCATTTGAGAACTAGATCTCCCACATCCAAATCCTTTTTTCCAGCTTTATGTTTGTCAAACCACCTTTTTACTACCTCCTGTTGTTGCTTAAAACGCTCTTTGGCCTTGGATCTGGCTTCCTCGGCCTTTAGGAGATTATATATTCTCATTTGTAAAACTTCACTCTCCAACCCACTAGACTCTTGAGCTAAAATAGAAGATGGTAGCATGATATTGGGAGGCAGGATGGCTTCCTTACCGTACACAAGGGTATAGGGTGACACTGCTATTGCAGACTTGTGGGTGACTCTATCAGCCCACAGGGCATTGGGTAAGGCTGAGTGCCAACTTCTCTGGTTTTCGATTATAGTCTTCTTCAGAATTCTAATGAGGTTTTTATTAGAGGATTCAGCCAGGCCATTCCCTTGCAGATAGTAGTTGGCAGAATAATGTAATTTTATTCCTTTATCATGAGCAAATGCAGTCAATTTAATTGATGAAAAGTATTTAGCATTATCAAAAAATAACGAAATTGGAACTCCAAACCTGGTCATGATATGATCTTGTAGAAAGCTAATGACTTCGTCTTCGTTTATCTTGCGCAGTGGGATAGCTTCGACCCAACGAGTGAAATAGTCAGTCGCAGTAAGAATGTACTTGTGCAGTAGGGACGAATTCGGTTTTATTTCTCCAATAATGTCCAGCCCCCATTGTTCAAATGGTTCCATGACCATCACGGGCTTTAGAGGCGCTGCTTCTTTAGGCTGTCTTCCACCACATCTTTGAAAAATATCGCATCTTCTGACATGTGCATGTGCATCTTTAAAGAGTGCAGGCCAATAGTAACCAGATCTAAGGATTTTGTGGGAGGTAGTGTCGCTTGAATAATGTCCCCCAGCTGAACCGTCTTGTAATTCAGACATTACTTTCTCAGCATCCTCTTTCTCCAAGCATCTCAGGAGGACTCCATTGTAGTTCTTTCTGAATAATACGCCTTCTACGATTTGGTAGGAAGCTGATTTCAAACGCAGAGCTCTCCTTTGTTTTGAACTCCAATGTTCTGGCAATAGCCCTGACTGCAAGTAATGCACAAGGTCTCTATACCAGGACTTAGGGGCCGTGAACAAAGGACATACATCCATTACATGCAATTCAGCTTCATCTTCTCATGCTTGTTCTTCGTTGTTTCTACCTCCAGTCATCAATTTGCATAATCCTTGACCTTTCACTATAGAGGCTGGCTTGAATTCAAGGTCGTATTCTTGAAGAGCTGTTACCCAATTGCCCCTTCTTTCTCCTAATTATTTCTGAATGAGAAGGGATCTTACAGCTGGGTAAGGGACTATTACCTTGGTTCGATTTTTTAATATATAAGGCATGAATTGCTTTACTGCCTTAAATACTGTGTAAGCTTGCTTATCAATGGCTGGGTAGTTTAATTTAGCCCCTTGAAGCCCAGTGCTCATGAAAGAGATTGGGAATTCATCACCCCCATCCTCTTTTTGTGTAAGCATGGCTGCCAATGAATCATCGGATGCAAATGTGTACATAATAAAGTCTTTACCAAAGTCTGGACTTTTCAGGGAGGGAGCATGTGCAACATCAGTCTTGATTTTGCTGAAAGCATTCTTTTCAGTTTTGGTCCACTTAAATTGTGCATTTTGCTTGACCATCTGCTGCAGTGGTTTAACAGTCTGGGCAAAATTAGGCACAAACCTTCGTACGAAATTTATTGTTCCCATGAAAGATTGCATTCCATTTTTATTATGGGGCATAGGGATTTGTTCAATGGCCTTAATTATTTCTGGGTCTATAGATATACCTCTCTTTGAAACTATATGCTCCAGTAACTTGCCTTCTGTGACCGAAAAAACGCACTTCTTAGGATTGAGAGAAATGCCATATTTCTGGCAGTGTTCAAAAATTTGCTTCAGGTGGAACGTGTGCTCCCCTCTTTTCTTCAAAAATATTTTGATGTCATCAAGGTATACCACAACACTTCGTCCAATCATTCCACAGAAAGCTATGTCCATAGCTCTCTGAAATGTCACTCCAGCGTTAATCAGTCCAAAGAGCATCCTTCTATAGGAAAAAGTCCCCCATTTAGTTCTGAACGTTGTCTTCAATCTATCTTCCTCAGCTACTAACACTTGGTTGTAACCAGAGAACCCATCTAACAATGAAAACAATTCAGAACCAGAAACCATCTATAGCAACTGCTCCATGGGAGGCACCGGATAGTTGTCTTTATCTGAGGCACGGTTTAAGTTTCTGAAGTCCACGCACAGTCTGATTTCTCCCGACTTTTTTCTAACTGGCACTAAATTTGACACCCACTCAGAGTGCCTGACTTTAAAAATAATTCTAGCGTCCAACAATTTCTTCACTTCGCTCTGGATTAGTGGTTCCAACTTCGGGTGCATCTTCCTCAACGGCTGCTGATATGGCTTGACGCCTACTTTAATCGGGACGATATGCTTGATGATGTTGGTGTCGTAGGTTTTCAAATCTTCGTACGTCCATGCAAAAACGTCTTTATATTGTTTAAATAGGCCAATGAATTTGTCTCTTTCTGCTGGTGAACAACATTTGCCGAGATTCACGAATTTAGGATTGTTCTCAGTCCCCAAATTTATCAACTTGAACTATAGAGTTGAGCTGTGCGTCTTCACGTTAGTGGATTTTTTGAACTTTTCATTCAAGTCAAACATATTTTCTAACGTTCTAACCCCTTTAGGAATGAAATTATCACATTTCATCTCAGCCTGATGTTCCTCATCATCTATGATTACTCCTTTGAACACCTCTTGATTTGTCAAGCATTCTATTATTTGTTGATCATCATCAAATACTCGCAGGTTGGTGATCATATCTGGTACACAGGGCCTGAAAAGGAGTTCAACAGAACAATGATTGTTAGTAGGTACGAGTCTAGCGACTGATGTGGCCAATAGATCAGTAGCTACGTTTTTTATTCTTGGGATTGAAATAATATTGAATGCATGAAAACATTTAAGAAAATCCCATACCTCATTTTGGTAAGCTTTCAAGTGGGGGGAAACACAATGTATTTGATTTTGTATTTGCTTTACAACTATTTCCGAGTCTCCAAAAACTTTTAAATTACTTACCTTCAATTCAATCCCTTTCTTGAGTCCCTGTACCAGTGCTTCATATTCGGCTATATTGTTAGTACATTCAAACTCTAATCTACATGACAAGAAATGTTTATTCTTTTGTGGATCAATAAGGACATAGCCAGCCCCTGACCCTTCTAATGTCTTTGAGCCATCAAAAAATAAAGTCCAAAAATCATTAACTACTGAAAATGAATATACACATACTGCTAAATCTACAATTTTACAATCAATCTCATCAGCTTGAGAAAATCGAAGGAGATCAGGCTGGGTGTTAGATGTGTCACTGGCCTCCTCTGCTTGATAGTTCCCTGGTTCCAGTTCGAGAAAATAATTTCCCAAAACAGGTTCGACCGGTATATTCTTCTCATCCAGTTGAGTAACATTGTACTTCATGTGAGGTTCTCTCAAAACCTTAATCTGATTGGGACTTCCTTTGTACGACAACCACAGGTGCGACCAATCTGAGGTGAAATATCCATTCAATTTAGTTGGCCAATCTCTGCTCATGACCAGGCTGTAAGCGTCTGGTATATCAACCACCACGATGTTAATCACTTGGCATACTTTGTCATTTGATGCTAGACGGATTAGAACGTCCTCTATCTCACCAATTACCTTAACGTCTGTCCTATCCAATTGCACCACCCTCCACATGGTTGGCTTGAACTGTCCATTGATTTTCTTACATACTGAGATGGGCATGACATTAATTGACGCCCCTGAGTCTACTAGACAATTGTGAACGTTATGATTAAAAATTTCAAACGTCAGGAGGAAGGGTGTCTGTTTAGTTTTAGACTTACCTCCAGTGCTAGCTTCTCCAATTTCTTCTTCATCCAAAGGTTGATTGTCAGTGGGCCACTCCTTTTCTGATGTTTCTAGTGCTTTCAACAACCTTTCTTTCTGTTGAGGTACTTTGCACATTTCAAACAGCGGGACGTTTTCCTTTATCTTCTTTAAATCTTCAACAACGTCATATTCAATTTGTTCTTTAATGGACTGAGATTTATCAGCATTCACCTTTTCTTTGTTTAGCTCAGGTAGCATTCTGTTCCGCTTAGGATCTTGGCTGGTAATAGTGAATTCTGGAGTCTTATCAGCCACGGATCCTTAACGTCTGTCCTATCCAATTGCACCACCCTCCACGTGGTTGGCTTGAACTGTCCATTGATTTTCTTACATACTGAGATGGGCATGACATTAATTGACGCCCCTGAGTCTACTAGACAATTGTGAACGTTATGATTAAAAATTTCAAACGTCAGGAGGAAGGGTGTCTGTTTAGTTTTAGACTTACCTCCAGTGCTAGCTTCTCCAATTTCTTCTTCATCCAAAGGTTGATTGTCAGTGGGCCACTCCTTTTCTGATGTTTCTAGTGCTTTCAACAACCTTTCTTTCTGTTGAGGTACTTTGCACATTTCAAACAGCGGGACGTTTTCCTTTATCTTCTTTAAATCTTCAACAACGTCATATTCAATTTGTTCTTTAATGGACTGAGATTTATCAGCATTCACCTTTTCTTTGTTTAGCTCAGGTAGCATTCTGTTCCGCTTAGGATCTTGGCTGGTAATAGTGAATTCTGGAGTCTTATCAGCCACGGATCCTTAACGTCTGTCCTATCCAATTGCACCACCCTCCACGTGGTTGGCTTGAACTGTCCATTGATTTTCTTACATACTGAGATGGGCATGACATTAATTGACGCCCCTGAGTCTACTAGACAATTGTGAACGTTATGATTAAAAATTTCAAACGTCAGGAGGAAGGGTGTCTGTTTAGTTTTAGACTTACCTCCAGTGCTAGCTTCTCCAATTTCTTCTTCATCCAAAGGTTGATTGTCAATGGTCCACTCCTTTTCTGATGTTTCTAGTGCTTTCAACAACCTTTCTTTCTGTTGAGGTACTTTGCACATTTCAAACAGCGAGACGTTTTCCTTTATCTTCTTTAAATCTTCAACAACGTCATATTCAATTTGTTCTTTAATGGACTGAGATTTATCAGCATTCACCTTTTCTTTGTTTAGCTCAGGTAGCATTCTGTTCTGCTTAGGATCTTGGCTGGTAATAGTGAATTCCGGAGTCTTATCAGCCACAGATTTATCTTGAAATTTCTTCCTGATATTTCTTTGTAGTATTCTGATCTTTGGGAGTAAAATACTGTCATTGATAACCGTCCCTTGACTTCTAGTTGTTACGTTAGCCTCCCTGATATCTTTGTTTTTTTTAGTTATGTCTTCTTCTGCATCGAGTAAGGAGACAGAACTCCATAATTCCATAGTCTCTTCTTCCTGTTCCTTTGTAGAAGTAGAAGCATCACTTTCTTTCCTTTCATCATCATCTTCTTCCGTTAATCTCGAATCCAACATCTGATTCATAACTAACATCATTGAATTTATCCATTGTCAGCAATTCCTTTCGGAATGAGGCTGCTGGTGAAAGGTGCAGAGATTTTCCATCCCTATCTCTGTCAGATTCATAGGCGCAGTATTGTGAGGAGGAGGTTGGGACTGATTGTTTTCCTCCCTTTTCTTATAATACGACCTGTAGAATTTTTGGGCTTCCTTTTCCTTCTCCAAGTCTATGATCTTATTAGATAGCTTTTCAATCATTTTGGCCATATTATCCAGGTCTGGCAATTTTTCTTCCTTAGGCTTAGCGAACAATAAGGTCTTCCTTCTTGCGCCTCTTTCTCCTGATTGTTCTGGGTAGTCTTCAATACTTTCTCTTTCCGCTTCCACCACCTCTACTTCTTCATAGGTCTCTGTCAAAGTAGGCTTGGCCCTACCCTTTGCAAACATGGCCAAATAAGGAGCCAAAGCTGAAGTATAGTATTCAATTAGTACTTTGTCTGAAGGCTTATTTGTTTCGGAGAAATTTTTTAGATATGCTGCAAACCTTTGTGTAAAGCTGTGCACTTTTTCTTTTTTCTCTTTCTTCAGTGCACATAGTCCTTTCATAAGGGTTGCGTGAGTCTTTTGAACTGCATACTTACTTTTGAAAATTCTCTCGAAAGTATCCCAATTTGGGATAGAATTAGCAGGCAACCCAAAGTACCAAGATGCAGCAGTCCCTTTGAGGGTATGCGGGAAAATTCTGCACACTACATCTTCATGTTCTCCCACCATTAATCCTTTTATAGCCAGATAGAAACTCTGCAAATGGTCATCTACTAATATCTTCTCATTGGGGCCAAATTTTGGCAACAACTTTTTGAAGGCTTGAGGTAGGTCATGCAAAGGTGGTGTCAGATTTAGAGGTGATCTGGCTCTCCATGCGGGTGGTGGATTTGGTGGATTGGGAGGAGGTTGGTTGGCGTTAACACCGGCCATGAGTTGAGGTGGAGAGTGAGGAGGTGAACCAACAGGGGTGTGAACAGGAGAAATGTAAGGGGTTTCTGGGCCTTCTTGATTCAAAGGTAAGTCAACTTCTTGCAAGGCAGTTTCCACAAGTTCTTCCCAGTCTCCAACCAGCACTGAGTCTTCTGTTATAGGACGGTCTTTCTTCTTGTATTCTCTTCTAGGTAAGTCAGGGATAATTGGAAACCTTCCAAGCTTCTTTACGTATACCCAAGTGTGTCTTCTTAGGTTGTTAACTACTTCATTACCAACAGCATATAGATGTTCTCTGTTTTTTTCTTCCGGAATTGGATTGCGTGGTCCACTACTTTCAGAACTGTAACCAGCGGAATAATCTCGGGAAAACGAGTTTCCTCTACCAGCCATGCACTAGCGGCCCTCCTTCTAGCACCAAAACTGTTGAGGCCTGGAAATTCACAGGAGACAACAGTGAGGGATTCTCCCCAATCAACATTCCCAACTAGCTCGTTGACTATTTGGTATAGGGAATCCATCCGGTTTGCGGTCCGGCTACCGTAGGTCAAGTAACAAAACAAAGGCTATACCGGTTGCAGCCCGGTCCACCAAGTTTTTGTGTTTTGACTTAAGATATTAAATGCAAGTGCCTAACTAAATGCAGGGTGATAAAGATGCTAGGATCAGTCACAATGTGATGCGGAGGTTCTTACCTCTCGTCTTATGGCTCATAGGCATCCCAATCGCATACAACAAAAAGCAAGCTGACTATCTAAACTATCCCTAGGGAGCAGAATTAGCATTTAATGGTGAGTAATGTATTTGTACATGCATAATGAAGAATTAAATATAGCTGATACTTCATTCAAGATACATGAACAATTACGGGTATTCAAATAACCAGATAGCCGATCATTTTATAAGCAACATTTCTTACTCACATTGGAAGAAATCCTAAAGCTATTGAAGAACATTTAACAAGACATAGGTTCAGTAAATTAGACATTCTCACAGTAAATGAAACATGCCTGAAAACGAAATAGTTCCTCTTCAGCATTATTCCTTGAGTTGCGTTGATACATTCCACATTTTACTCTCTCCACCAGGCAAACTTGCAGTTTTTCTTTGCAAAACGAAATAGTTCCTCTTACAAATAACATTACCAAATTCTCCAGGGAAAAATCCCTGTCTCAGTCCTATCTTTTCCATATTTAAACTACACCCTCTATCATTAGGGATCCCGGCGGCGTGTGACTTTCCAGTCTCTTCAACGTTTCAACTTCCTCTTCTGGCCGTTTTTCCTCCCAATCATTTTCTGTGAGCGTTTTTCTCCTGATTAGTGGCTGGTGGGTCTTTCTAATCTGTCTCTTTGTCTTCATTCATTTTGTCCTCATCTTCTGCGATCTTGCTGGTTTCGACCTTGCTTCTACTAGACGATCCGTCTTCCTCCATGCCACAGTGGTTTGACCAATCTCCCGAACCATCCTGCAATTAATTGACAAGCATCATTTGCTGGAGAGGCGTTACAAAAAAAAGCATCAGATTCTAACAACTGAACAAGTATTCCTCAAGATAACGGCCTGGTGCGTCTCTGGTTCTAGAAAAAGCCTCGACCGAGTTGGGCGGGAAACTCATAAATCAACAGTCAGGATTTTTCTACGTCGGAGGTGGGAGGGATCTAACAGCCGCAACGATGGAAGGGATGTAAGTCAAGGGTAAGCGAAACGCTAGCAAAAAGACTTTAATCGGACGTCGAAAGACTTTTAAATCGGAAGACGAAGAACTTCACAATCCGCAACAGCGGAAAAGGGAAGACTAGAGCCAAGCGACGGGGGGAGGAATGCTTAATCGGTGGTCGAAAGTCACTCGAATCGGAACCTTAATAGCTTTCGTAGCCAAAACGGTGGAAGGGTAAAACTATGGGCAAGAGATTTCACAGCTCATACGAATCGGACGTCGGAGAGATTAGGGAGTTGGATGCTAAAATGATCTGAGAGCCGCAACGGCAGCAGAATAGCAAACTCACAGCTTCCGATCTGACATCAGAAAGAGGCCCGACTCACAAGAAAATTTCACGTATCAAAACAGTTTTAAAGATTAGCCACAGCTAGATTCGTTCTTTCTTTGAAAAGGCAACTCTGACGAACAAAGATTTTTCTTCTCTTCGACCAGTAAACCAGACATCCACGACTCAAACCGAAACTAAACAATCCATAAAAAGACCAGCTAACATCCAACTTCAAAGTAAGAAAAAAATACGATATTCCCAAGAGGTTCAAGAGCTTAACGATCAATTCAGGAAAAACGATGAGGAGGGGCCCAGAATTTAAAAAAATAAATTTGGGAGAAAAGTTGTGGCAGCAACACTCCTCAATCCAAGCCTCCACGCAGCCTCATGCTTAACTACCATTTGAGAGGATCTTCCCAGATACAATCAACATAGAAGATGGTTTATGTATTGATTGGACAACTACATCTGAATTTAAACACTTGTGGAGAGTTAAAACTCCCTATTCCACAAGTCAAGCTTAAGCTAGTTGGTGTATGAGCCTATAAAATAAAACTAACTAATAATTTTTAAATTATATCATTCATTTTAAAGGTTGTTTTTAGTCAGAAGGTAAATGGCGTGAAAGACTGTGATGTTTTAGAATCGATAAGAAAAAGAAAAATGATGTATAAAGCAAATTCCAAAGTAAATTGCAACTACTTAAACCAAATTTCTTTTCTTTTTGCAAATATAAGCAAATGAAATTGAAACTAACTGTGAGAAAACTAAGACTTCTTTTTATAATTTTTGAAATTTTATTTGAAAAATACTGAAAAGAAAACGACTAAATGCAACTAAATGAAAAAGTATAAAATGTTTTTTCTTCACTTTTTTTCAAATTCTTCAAAAACTACAATGCAACTAAATGCAAATTTTGAGCAAGTTTGAATTATCAAAGCATATAATAAGTGAAATGAAGTATAAAGGACCTAAAATGACCTACTTCAACCAATCAGGAAGAAGACTCGGAAAAAACCTGACTTGGAGAAACTATTGAACCCAAAAAGTCCACTAGATTCATAAAAGAACAAGTGACAAACTGACACCACAAAAAGCAATACAGAGTATAAAGCATCTAAAGCCCTGATCACTGACCTAGACACAAAGCACTAAACTTATAAACCAAGTAGGAGGACCAACTTCGAATCACAAGATGAAATAAATTCAAACCAAAAAACTCAAAGGCTTGAAAACAAGCAAATGGTGTGACACACAAGACTTCAAACTCATAGGGTCATGCCAAAAAACAGAAGACTTCCAAGCAAGCAAAACACCAAAGAAGACAAGGACAAGCAAACCCTACCCATTTTTTATGTTGATACAGGATACACATGATTGTGTATGCAGGAAACCCATGAATGACACATGACTGTCTTATAGAGCAACTCATGTATAGGTCTTACACGCGACTGCGTACATCAGAAACCCGCGTCTATAACTAAAAAAATTTCAAGGAAAAAAGACTAGTAAAGGATTTTGGGCATACTACATTGTAAATAAAAAGCAAGATAAAAAGGACCACACTCAGAATCGGAATCAGAACAAAGACTGGTAAAGAACCTACAGGATAAACCCACAGCAGGATGGACTCCCCAGTGGAGTTGCCAATTCTGATGTACAGGATGTTACACCCTTATAACCTAGGGTCTGGGGTTACCAACTTACTATTAGACTTGCAGAAAATCAACTTTTATAGAAAATAGAATTAGAATAGGAAGAGGTCTTGCATTACTGGGTTTATGATGGTTGATCCAAGCTTGGTCTTCTCTCACTCCAATCTTCTCCAAATCTTCTAGGGATGCTTCTCTTCACCTGCAAAGAGCCAATTCTTCAAGCAATATCTCATATAGATATACATCAGAGGTTAAATTAAAAGAATATTAATAACATAATTAAACATATGCTTTAAACCAATATACATGAGAAAAGCACAATACAATATTGGAAGAATAATTCTCTTTATTAACAAACAGTCAATCGGTAAGAATACAACCCAACTTCTGACACAAGGACTTCCTTGCAACCGAGGAGTCAGAGTTCTTCTAATCCAAGACTCTGAAGGTATACCAAGAGAATAATTTTGATCTTCTAAAATTGACTGATTAGCCCCATCCCAAGGCCCCTATTTATACTTTGGGAAATAGAGTGGTTTCGAAGGTTAGGATGGTTGAGACAGTTGGGATAGTTATGGATTAGGGCCCAACTAATCTCATCTAATCACGATTTATATTTTTTAATGTCGAATTAAGGTACACGTGAGTATTGATCTAGGCAAAGTGCGTATGACACAAGGGTTGCTTAAAGGAAACTCATGTACACAAGGTACACGTGAGTTGCAATGCACATAGTTGCATATGACACGTGAGTTGCAATGCACATAGTCACATGTGCAACCCAAAACTTAGAATAAAAATATATAAGGGTGGTCTGAAGATAATGCATCAAAGTTCATGCACATCTATAGTGTTTTGGCCACTTCAATCCTAATTGTCCTTTTGTGTACCGACATGATTAATGTCAGCACTCAAATGAAGAAGTGCCATTTTGACTGATAATAGTCCTCTAAGGGTAATTGGGAAACTTGTTCAGGGGTATCATAGAAATGTTCAGTTTCACTACTACATGCTTCCATTAATAGGTCATAAGGAGTAATCATATTCAATGTTGTAATTTACCCCAAGTACTCATATTCAATAAGTTCTTGTCCATATATAGTATCTTCCTCATCCTCAAAATCAGAAGTATCAACTACCATAAATAAAAGAGGTGGGAAATCCTCATCCTCATCAATATTGTCTACTATGCAAATCCTCCTAATGAGAAAATCACCCTTACCATAGGTATGTTTCATCTCTATACTCTCTAAATACCCATCAATAAAAGTTTATTATATTATTCTAACTAGAGCCCCATCATAATTAGGAATATAGGCATATAAGAGATACATCATAAGATAACCATCTAATCTTGCAACCAATTTTATAGATAATAACATGCCATAAACTAGGGGTAATTCAATCACCACCACACCCATCATGGAAGTCAAATCTAGGCAGAAAAATAGATTATATTTTAAATTATTAATCAAACCATATGCTTGGACACTTCTGGAATCGATACCATAGACATTCTCATAAGATATGGTGATTTCCAATCCCATTTCCTTCACGATTCACAAAGGCATTATGTTCACGGTAGCTCCTTACTCTAACATGTAGTTATGGAGAAGGAGCTTATTGATATGCAATGTTAGGTAAAATGGAATATGTCCCCCACTCTTACTTTCATAAATGATAGAATGTAAATGAATTGGGGGATCCTCTTATACATCCTTTCCATGAATATTTTGGATATGAAAAGATTCAAAAGAAACCCTAGGTTCATCTTTTGAGGGATTTTTTTCAAAACATTCTTGAACTTTATCCTTGATGGTCGGTAATTTCATTAATTTAGTAAGGGGGGAAGTTTGCATGACCTTATTCGTTTTTTCTTAATGTCAATATTTAGGTCATAGTCACAAGTTTGTAGACTCATCTCCTTTGTCTTATGATTTAGGTATTAAATTTGTCTAATAAAGGTATAGTACTTTGATTGATGTTACATCTTTGGTACACGTGTCCCTCAGGTTGTTTAATAGTACAAAGAAGTGTGTTGTTTTCAACCTCCTCATCTTCTTATTATATTAAATCCTTCCAAACTCCTTATCAAAATAATAGTCATTCACTAGATTGATCTTTTGAGGTTGACCTTCAAAGTCAGAGTGGCCATGATCTTCCTCAGGTTCATCACACCAATTTACATTTTTTGTTTTCTAAGGTTTCACTTTTCCTAGGGGGTTGTCTATTATCTTCATCAGTTGGCCTTTTTTATTATTTAATTAAGGTCTTGGGCCACAAGGATTTCTATATTGTTCAGTTTTCCTAGCCCTTTCTATGTCTTTGGTAAACAATATGAGGTTTTTCATCATTTCATACCACAGGGTCTTCACTTAGTGAAACCATGCCATAGCACCTTTGTTCATGGGATATTCAAAAGAATACCCCTAATTTCACTAGATATTGATAATTACTTACAAAAATCCTTTTGTTGAACCCCCCTCCCAATATGAATTTCCAATTAAAAAACCCATATTTTTACAATATATTGTTTATTCATACTAGAAACCCCTTTTTATACCCCCCAATACCTATAAACCCCACATACCCTATTCACTGCCCCTAAATACCTACAATATATTGACCTTATATTTCACAATTAAAAACCCCTCTTTATGAATGAACATGATAAGATATTTCTCAACAAGGTGAATCCCCCTTATTTCATACATGCATTTAAGGGTTACCTTTTCTTCAAAAATTATCTTCTTTTCCTTTCCAGATTGAGTCTCACTACAGGAAGAAGTTGGGGCATATGCATAAAAGAATTTTTTCTTTCTCATAGAAGTCATATTTTCCTAAGCCTTCTTAACCATGTCTTGAGATTCCTTAAGGTTGTTGGGATTCTTTTCTTTTAAATTTAGACCAAACCATCCATCAAAAGAATTGAGATAAAGGATGAGAATATCTTGATCTTTACACCTTATATGTTCAGGAACTTTTGAAGAAATATCATCAAATCTAATGTTAAACTCATGGTCTTATTCACTTTCCTTCTTATTAACTTCAAATAGTTGATTCAACAGGAATTTTTTATTAGGTTTGGTTGACCATCCCTCAATAAGCTTTTAAGTGAAGCTATCATATCCATCAATTGAAGTTGTATGTAACCTATCAAACCAACTACAAGATTCCACTTCTAAAGTTGATACGATCCCTCTTATGTAAACATCTTCATTGTCATACCCATAAGATTCCATATAGTACCATAATATGTGAATGTTATCTTCAATGTCAATGGAATATTTCCCACTAAATCTTGGAAGCTTATCGAATTAATTGTCAAGCATGTCACGAGGAGCTCCTTGGATTTGGGAAAAGTCAAAAGGTGAGGCTCTTATTCTATTAATAAAACACCTAGGACCAGTAGATGGATTTGTGTTGTCCATTTGATATTGAGTCTAAGGAGAACTCTAAGGACTAGATTGATGATCTGCAAGATATTTATCTAAGAGTTGAGCTGATGATGTAGGAGAAATAACAGCCCTTTAGAGAAAGTCAAAATATTGAGTTTTAATATTTTTGAGATTTCAACTATAGGTTAAAGGGATTTCTTGATGATTTATTGGATCACATATACAAATATTGTAACTAAGGGTTGGTCCCCTAGTATAGTCGTGTTGTGGATTCAACAGGTGTATGAATTACCATGTTCACCAAAAGATAATGTCGCAAGGAGAGGCGAGTGAAATAGAAGCAGTGGTTATAACAAATTTAAGCAAGTAGATGATAAGTGGATTTGGAATAGGAAAAGTATATGAAAGGTGGCTTTGGAATAGGAAAATGGGACATGTAAACTTCGACAATATTGTCAATATTAGAAAGGTACAGGACATGAGGGAAATCCAAAGAATCATAAAGCCCTTACAGTCAGTCTACAAACATTGTCAACATAGAAAACAAAAAAGAGTAAGTTTTAAGACAAAGGGGTAAATTACATCAATACCACTAGATTTAGTACATACAGATCTATGTGGACCTATCAGAACAAAAGGGTTAAAATTTGAACACTATTTTCACTCTTCATAGATAATTTCAATCGAATGACATGGGTTTTCTTCCTCAAGAAAAATAAAAAATATTTTAGTGCTTTAAAGTTCTCAAGGAATTTGTTAAAAATGAAACATATCAAAAAATTAAATGCCTAAGATCAGACAATGGTGGAGAATACACATCCAATGAATTTGAGGACTACTACGAACAACATCGAATCAAGAGACAATTTTGAGTAGCTAGAACACCACAACATAATGGAGTAGCTGAAATAAAAAACCAAACTCTGCAAGAAATGGACAGAACCCTAGTTAATGATTCCAATCTTTCTAACATCTTCTGGACCATACTTTTGTTCACATTTTAAACAGAGCACAAATCAAAACATGCAGCAACATGAATCCATATGAACTCTTGAAAGGAAGACTAGCCACTATTAAAAAATTTAGGATTTTTGGAAGTAGGTGATATATAAAAAGAAATGATGAGAATCATAGGAAATTTGATTCAATATCTGATGAAGGCAATTTTCTAGGATATGCCATATCATAAGTAAGGCTTACATACGTTATAATATGAGGTTAAAAAGGATAATTGAAATTCCATATGTAGAAGTAGATGAATAATTCAAATACAACAAGATAGAATATGATGATCAACCTATGCCTGAAAAAATTACATAAGATACACCAAATGAAGAAAGTAGCAATGAGCAGTAAGGAAATTTTCTTCAATAAGGAACATTGGAAATAATACAATCGAATACAAATAATATTTCCATATTTGTTCAAAAGAATCACTCAGAAGATCTGATTATAGGAAATAAAAAAGTTGGTGTAGGAACTAGGAGAAGACTCTTGACTGATGGGACTGAACATGTACATTTTTAATTATTTCCTTAGATATAACCGATTAGGTTTAGTAAATCTAAAAGATATGAACACTAGTAAATTCCATGGAAGAAGAACTGAATTAGATTGATAAGAATTAGACTTGGGAACTTGTTCTAAGACTCAAATAAAAAAATTTATAGGAACAAAATGGGTCTTTAGAAACAAACAAAATGAGGAAGTAAAAGTTGTAAGGAACAAGGAAAGGTTAGTATTCAAAGGATATGCACAGATTGAGAGAATAGATTTTGAGGAAACCATCATCCCAGTAGCTTAAATGGAAGCAATTAGAATTTTTTCAGCCTATGCATGATTTAAGAATATCACAATGTATCAAATGGATGTCAAATAGGACTTCTTGAATGGACAATTAGAAGAAAAAGTGTACATAGAACAACCTGAAGGATTCTCTCTCTCAAAAAATAAGGAATATGTTTGTAGGTTTAAAAGGGAATGATATGGACTAGAACAAGGACCAAGATCCTAGTATTCAAGGTTAGATAAATATCTGCGACAACAAGGCTTCAAAAGGGGTTGTGTAAACAACAATTTTTACATAAACATAGAAGGTGAAGACATAACTATGATCGAGGTATATGAAGATGACATCATTTTTTAAAGCAGTTATGTTAGCTTTAGTAAAAAAAAAGTGTGAACATCCAAAAAGAATTTTAAATGTCCTCACTTAGAGAATTGTCCTTCTTATTGGGATTGCAAATATATCAACTAAAAGATGGAATATTCATCTCACAAACTAAGTATATAAAGGAAATTTTGAAAAGATTCAATATGGAGGAGTGTAAACTGATGTGAACTCCCATGATTAATGGTTGCAAATTAAGTAATGATGTCGAAGCAAACGAAACAGATCAAAAAAACTATAGGTCAAATATTGGAGTTCTTCTATAAGTGACAACATCAAGACTTGATATAATGCAATTTGTAATTCTATTCTTAAGGTTTCAAGTTTGTTTGAAGGAAATGCATGTTCAAGCAGTAAAGAGAATTTTGAGATATCTGAAAGGGACTCTTGATCTTGGACTATGATAGCCATGTAGTAGTCAGCTAACGTTAGAAGCATACACAGATGCATACAGGAAGAAAGCATTGATGATAGGAAAAGAACAAGCGTAGCTACCTTCTTCCTAGGAAAATGCTTAATTTCCTAGCTAAGTAAGAAACAAACCTCAATATCCCTATCAATCATAGAAGTAGATTACATTGTTGCAACATCATGTTGTGCACAAGCGTTGTGGATGAGACAAATCCTAAAATATGTCCAAGTAAAATATGACTGGCCCATATCAATTTTTTACGACAATACAAGAATGATTAGTATCTCAAAGAATCATGTGCTACACTAAAAAACCAAGCACATTCTTATTAAATGTCATTTTGTAGGGGAACAAGTTGTTGAAAATGCAATCAAGTTGGAATATGTAGATACAAAGGAACAATTTGCAGACATCTTTACAAAATCGCTTCTTAGAGAAACCTTTAAGTATTTAAGAGGGAAACTAGGAATAATATCTACCTCACAAATTGAGGCAAGCAATACAAGTTATCTTCATGAATCTAACACATAAATAAATTATCTGCAACACACCAGAAGAGATGAGCACTAAGACATGGGTAGTCAACAAAGAAGAGATTCCCTCTACTATTGATGTCAAAGCGAGAGAGAAAGAGAAATATCAACGACATATGGGAAATGAAAAAGTTAGAAGATCATGATCTATGCAAAATAAGCAAGATCATGATCATAGAAGGAGTATTTGACACACAATAGTAGAGCTCACCTTCAGGGGGGAGTTTCTAACATGTGTTATCACTCAAAGTAGTGCTAGAATCAATGCAAAGGGAGATATTGTTGAACATGTATTTTCATTGATGTAAAAGGATCAAATGCAAAAGGATTAGATATCAAATTATCAAATTTCCAAAGGATCAAATATCAAAATATTAGATGTCAAATGCATTGAACTAGTTGTTAAGGGGATTGTTGTATAAATAGCAGAAGTTGAGTACTTACTCACATTGAAAGATACTGAAGAAATACATATGGAAGAATGTGGAAGTCACATAATACCAAAGATCAGTGGTCACAAGTGTACAAATAATAGTCCATAAAGAAGAACATTGAAAATGGCACATATGTGCAAATACCATTTGTAAGACTTATGAATGAAGAACGAAAAACTCGTGTGTAAAAGTACCACAAGGAAGATGGAATGTGGTACAAAGATTTGTAAGGGAAAATATGAGTTATGAAATGATGTGCAAAAGTCCCACAAGGACATTGCCGTAAGTGTTTCATATACCACAAATATTAATTGTGATAGATGGAAGGCCAACACAAATCTTAACTTGTAGAAAACATAAATAAGTGGGGTGTTATTCAAGGATTATGAACTTCACCAAGTGGACACATCCCTTGATCTGAGAAGACTATAAATAAGAAAGATACGGATGTGGTGAAGTAAGTTCGTGAAGAATGAATATCTAAGATAATTTGTTGGAAAATATTCATAATTATTTGGGGTATCAATGGCTCGTTGATAACATAAATTTTTTTTACACAATGGAGTTGAAGTGCACAAAATAATGAATGTTGAATACACATAAGTGTGCTAGATAAAGAGGATACATGTATTTTGGATGTGCGATTATATTATTCAGTGAAATACATAGACGAAGGAACAATAGAAGTGACTGAGGGGGGAACTATTAATCTATCACAATAATCTAGGGACTAAAACACAGTCTCATAAGAGATTTCAAACAATTAAGCATGAAAATGGCATAATGGTACTGTAATAGGAGTAGCAGCTCTGTATAATCAATAAAGAATGAGTAATAAAATACAATGATCATGCAAGGTGCATGAATGCCAAGACAATTTTAATTCCCAAGGAGGTCATTTTAATTCAATGAATGGGTGTAGCTTAACTGAATGTCAGCCACAATTAACACACCTAGTTAACCCACTCATCAAGCTGTGATTGAATCAACTGAGCCCTAATTATATCAGAGTGCAATGGATGACTAAGTCTAATTGAAAGTAGCTCAGACACATGTCACTGCATGCCAATCAACAAGTGGTAGCGCATAATTAACTTCAATGAACCTCGATGAGGTTAACTGAAGTCAAACTAGTCATCAGAAGTGGTTGGAGGTGCCCTAGTTGCCTCCAATTCATAAATAATAATAAAAATAATCAAATAAATGAATGGAAGTGCCTTCACCAATTGAATTAACTTATCGTAACAATCAGTTAGCAATTAGGTGCATTTATGACACTCAGATCAACTCAAAATCACTCCCTGATTGAAGGAGGAAGCCCAGTTAGCCTCCCTGATTGAAGGAGAAGGACCAGTTGGCCTCCTTGATTGAAGGTAGGCATGGGTGTGCTCATGCTGATGTCAAAGTGTGCTCATCTGATGCCGATTAAGTCAATTAAACTTAGGATAGTGGTTTAACAATGCCAAATTGACCAAATTAAGTGTAAATGTTGGGTAAATGACTCCAACACCCCCCCTCAAGCTATAATAATGAGGAGTAAAAATAAAATGCATTAAAAGCTAGGGCCCCAGAAATAAATGCCATAGGCCGCCCTGTACAATAATGTAACTCAACGAATGCTCAAAAATAAATCTAAGTGAGGAAAGAGGGAAAACCCAGTGGGAAAACCCCCCCTCAAGCTGAACACTGAAAGTAGGTTGATCACACTGATGAACTCACCCCTAATAGTGAAAAGAGGTAAGTGAAATTCTTTTCTAAAAATATCTTGGTGAAGATGTTTGCAATCTGCTCATCAGTAGGGCAGTATTGCATAATGATGGTCCTGTCATGCACTAATTCCCTAATATAGTGCATGTGTATCTCTACATGCTTGGTCCTCTTCCTAGTAACTGCATCTGTGGATATCTTAATAGCACTTTGATTGTCAAAAAAGAGGACAGTGGGAAAATTACTACCAGGATCAAACTCTGAAATAATGCCTTGGAACCAAACAGCGTGGATGCACCGCTCCTTGGTACTCGGCATTTGCTGAAGACAATGCTATGGCGGCCTACTTTTTACTAGACCAAAAAATTGGGCCACCACCAAACATGAATACATATCTAGAAGTAGACTTCCAATCAATATAATCACCCACCCAATCGGAATCTATGTAACCAACCAGCTCTTGCTCGGAGTCTGCAACATAGTGAATGTCATAGGTCCTGGTTCCCTGAATAAAATATAGGATCCTCTTGGCTGCCTTCCAATGAATATCATAAGGATTCTGCATGTATATTGACACATCATTCACTGCATAACAGATATCAGGCCAAGAATGAGTCAAGCAGAGCAAGCTACCTATCATTTGTCGATAAATAGTGCAGTCCATGGGAGGTGTGCTTTTTCCTTCTTCAAGGTTGATCCCTGAAAATAAAGGGAATGGAAAAGCATTAAATTCAGCCATGTTAAAATTAAATAAAAATTATTATATGTATTTGGATTGAGTGACCATTATCCCATCAATATTTTGCTCGATTTTGGGCCCCAGAAATTGTTTCAAGAGCCCCTAATCGCTCTTTTCTAATGCATTGTAGAGGGAAGTTTTGATGGCTGAAATAGAAGAAACCGTGCTACTTGTAATTAGTAATTCATAAACATATAAAAAATTAATAAGAAAATTACCATCATAGTGCTGTAGATACACATTTGGACTGATTTACACCTTTGGAAGTTTTGTGACAGAAGGTAGGAATCCATCTTGGAATACCACTCTCTTGGGACCTATTTTAACCCATATAGTGACTTCTTTAGTTTGCAAACCAAATATGGATCAGAAATGTATCCCTTGAGATACTTCATTTATATATCCCCATTAATATATCCATGTATAAAGGAATACTTAACATCCATATTATGCACTTCCTAGTGCTTAGATGCAGAAATTGCCAAAACTAGGCGGATGGAGTCCATTTTTGCAACTGGTGCAAAATTCTCATGGTAGTCCACACCTTCGACCTAGGAGAAAAATTTTTCTACCAGTATTTACTTATATTTTCAGGTTGTTCCATCAGCATCAACCTTAGTCTGAAACACCCACTTGCATTGAACCAATTTCCTCGGAGGAGGAAAAGAATTCATCTCTTCGTACATGGCAGCTTGCCATATTGGATCCTTTCGAGCATGGTAGTAAGACTTAGGATCTGAAATTATCATTAAATAATAATATTCAGATAACAAATAATCAGGATAAGAGAGGGGAATACCTGATATTTGGAAATCAGACCGGGTCCTTCTTGGATCATTCGGATTTCCAATGTTGTCAGCTGCGGAGGAGAGTGTCTGTCTAGCCCAAGTTGGGAGATGATTTTGTACTTCAGGTTCTGATTCAGAATATGATGTTTTCTATTCACTAATATCATAAATTATAGGATTCAAATCAGTTTCATCACCCCCAATTCCATCATACAAATATTTAGTAGAATAGGAAGGAAATTTAGCAGTTTTCTCCTTCACTAGTTCTACCTCCTGAAGAGGCTCATCAAACATGACACTCCTTTCAAAGATGATCTATTTTGTTCTGATATCCAGAAGATTGAAACCTTTATATTCATTATAGTATCCAATAAACAGACATTCAATGCTTTTTGGTTGCAAATCCCTCCTTTTATTAAGCGAAATTCGGGCCTATGCAGTGGACCCAAACACCCTCAGATTCGACACATTCGGCTTGTGCCTGAAATATGCTTCAAAAGGGTTCTTCCCTTTCATGAATGAGTGTGGCACTCTATTCTGAATATATTCCAAATATTTAATGGCTTCAGCCCACAAATTTGCAACCAACTTCTTTGATTCCAGCATGCAAGTGGTCATCTCCTTGAGAGATTGATTCTTCCTCTCCACTACACCGTTCTGTTGGGGAGTGTAGGGGACTGAATGTTGGATTTGAATACCGGTTTGTGAACATATATTTAGAAACTCATTACTGATATATTCCCTGCCATTATCATATCTCAAAATATTCATCTTTTTTCCAGATGCATTCTCAATCAATGCCTTCAAATCAGTGAATTTTTCCAAGACTTCCGACTTCTTTTTGATAAAAAAGACCCATGTGTATCTGGAAAAGTCATCAATGAAAGTGAGAATGTACCTTGATCCATTCATGGATGTGGTAGGCATGGTTCCACTGATATAAAAATGTATCAGCCCCAAGATGCATGATGCTCATTTTCCTTCCATTGATCAAACTTATGCTCAAGGTGCTTTCCAACAACACGGCCCTTGCAAATTCCAGTGGTAGCTTTGATGGCTGGGAGGCTTTCAAATATGGAATTACTCTGTAATTGCTGCAATTAATTAATGTTTAGGTGTCCAAACCTCTCATGCAACAATATACTAACCTCATTTCCATGAGTCTGCAATGCGATGGGCTTTGCATCCACCACAAAATGGGAGAACTCGTAGGCTTTTGCATGATGGTTTCCAAGGCCTTTTGCTACAAGTTTTCCGGATGCAAGTTATGTGATCTCTACATCATCTAGGCTAAAGGAGACTCTCTTTGGAACTCCTGTATGTGTCGTTTGATAAAAACTTAGGAGGTTTGGTGCAAGAGATGGTACATACAGGACATTGGAAAAATAACCATGCTCAAGATTTACAGTACCTTGTCCTTCGGATATGATTGTGGAGTCATATTCCATGTGGATGGGAATGGATTTTCTAGTCCCCAAGGATGAGAAAGAGTCTCTTTCATCCATCATGTTATTCGAAGCTCAAGAATCTATCAAAATATCTTTGGACTTCGAAGTGCTTGCCATGAGAGCATGACCTCCTTCATGTTGTGGTTCCTGATCTTACTGATCTCTCCTCCAAAAGCTTTTTGGACGATTGATGTGATTTTTCTTAAGAAGAGAAGTAGATTCATCAAGTTTCTTTTTCATGCAAGCATGTTTAGGGTGGAATCCCTTCTCATAGTACGAACACTTGATTTTTTCCTTCCCATGATGCCCTTTGTTTTTTTTCTTCTTTGAGCTGGAAGGCTATTCATGCTGTTGGTTTTCAACTTTATGCTTAGGAGCTTCAAATTTGGTTTTTGGGTTCTATTGCTGCTTTCCTTTACCATTCATATCTTTGGGCCCCAAATCATAGAGGGCTTGATCATGGGAGGATCCAATGATCCCCATCTGGACAATTTTATCATGTTCACTTGTTAGGGACTCAATGAAGGCATTGAGTGAAGGCATCTTCCATCCAGGGGTTGTGAGCTTCCCCACATAGAATGTAGAAACAAACACCAAATAATTAGCTCCAATTTTGGAGAGAATGGTGAGGATGAGCTGATCATCCTCCTTCTCCACCTTACACTACTTCAATAGCAAGACAATGTGCTTGAACTTTGTGAAAAAATCATTTAAGGTCTCGAAATAGGAAGGTTGGAGAGACATCAACTCATTTTCAAGCTAGTAAACTCTCAAATCATCCTGTTTTCCATATAGGGTGTCCAATTTGTCCCAAATTTCCTTTGGATTCTTCAATCCTGAGATTTGGAAAATAAGATCCCTGGAAATAAAGAGGCACCAGAATCTAAATGCTTCATCTTTCTTGTTCAAGAATCTAGCTTTGTCTATCACATGAGTAGGATCTTCTTCAGTGTCCATAGTGACCCGATAGAGTCCTCTGGAATGTAGCTGGATCTCCATATCTCCTTTCCATGAATGGAAATTGAACGGATTCAAGAGTTCGATGGAAGAAGCCATCTCAAATTGATGTAGCGAATGCTTTTCACCTATGAAAACTTACAAATCACAACAAAAGGGGCACCGTAAGGTCAGACAGCCTGCACATTTTAGGCTTTCATCACACCCAGCATAGTTGATCAAGCAAGCTTGATCAACAATTCCTTAACTTGGGGTATTAAGTGGTAAGCCTTGGCTTCTGGTGCCGTGCTAGAATTTTGAGATTTTTTGCTCAATTTTTCATGCAATATCTATCAAAAGCCATGTTTTTGAGAGATCTGAGCTTCGTCCCACTGTGAGATCTGATACCATATTAATATATCACACTAATATATGGACTAAAACACAGTCTCATAAGAGATTTCAGACAATTAAGCATGTAAATGGCATAATGATGCTGCAATAGGAGTAGTAGCTCTATATAATCAATAAAGAATGAGTAATACAATACAATGATCATGAAAGGTGCATGAATTCCAAGACAATTTGAATTCCCAAGGAGGTCATTTGAATTGAATGAATGGGTGTAGCTTAACTGAATGTCAGCCACAGTAAACACACCTAGTTAACCCACTGATCAAGCCGCGATTGACTCAACTGAGCCCTAACTGTATTAGAGTGCAATGGATGTCTGAGTCTAACTGAAAGTAGCTTAGACACATGTCACTACATGATAATCAACAAGTGGTGGCGTATCATCAACTACAATGAACTTCGATGAGGTTAAATGAAGTCAAACTGGTCATCAAAAGTGGTTGGAGGCGCCCTAGTTGTCCCTAGTTCATAAATAATAATAAGAATAATCAAATAAATGAATGGATCCACCTTCACCACTTGAATTAAATAATTGTAATAATCAGTTAGCAATTAGGTACATTTATGACACTCATATCAACCTAGAATGGCTCCCAGATTGAAGGAGGAAGCCTAGTTAGCCTCCCTGATTGAAGGAGAGGGCCCAACTGGCCTCCTTGATTGAAGTTAGGTGTGGATGTGCTCATGCTGATGTCATAGTGTGCTCATATGATGCCGATTAAGTCAATTAAACTTAGGATAGTGGTTTAACAAGGCCAAATTGACCAAATTAAGTGTGCATGTTGGGTAAATTACTCCAACAGGAACTTTGTACAAAGATGCAAATTGTAGAAAAGACGCAGATCACAGTTTTATCGCACATCAAAGTTTTGGGAACTGATTATTCAAACAAAAATATACAGACATAGATATTCACACAAAAATTAGAAAGTGACAACAGTTGATAGAGAATACATTCACCAAATATAAGGTATATTGTATATCCAATTATCCATTATATTATTATTATGTATCATGGAGGTCAAATGAGGAAAGGCGTAGGGGTCATAGCCTCCTTCTAGTTAGTGGTAGAGAATATAATCAGGGTGTTGTAGCATCCTTTCTGTTTGAGCAGATAAAACCAAGGGGGTTGGATCCTCCTTCCAATTGCAGCTGGTAAATATAATTGGAGTGACATAGCATCTTTTCTATTGGAGTAGATAAAACCCAAGGGGTTATAGCCTCCTTTGAATCGGTACTGGAGAATACAATTCATAAGTTGGTTCTTCCACAACTGGAGACCGCAACTATCCTTAGGTTGCATCTTGATTTCCGTCAGTCACAGTTTGCGGTCAAGTGGATATTTATTCAGTTTAATTCCAGAAGGTCGTGATTCAGTGCTTGCACAAATTGAATTTTTTACAGGTCGGTGCCACCAACCCACAGATTGTACTTTAAGATCAGGTCAACACTTGAAATTAGTGGGTGCTCGTGTTTGGAAATTTCAATCTCCCACTAATGTAATCATTCATATATATTTATAGATATACAATTACTCTCATATTTTTGTGCATTGTTGTATTTATTATTTTTTCTACTGAAGAGTTTTAATTGGTAAAAATATGTCAAAGTTTAATAATGGATATATCTACACTATTATTGATTCACCCCCCTCTTAGTAATAAGATAAATCCAACAAGTTTTGCACAAGAAATAGTTAGCATTAGTTCACCTTTGGTGTAGACAGATCATGATTTTGATGAAGAATGAGTTAGAAGAAGTTGTTGCCAATATTCATGAGAATCCATGTGTTACCTATACTTTTCCATGATGCATACTATGTGATACTATTCATTGTGCACCAATGAACATTACTATCCACTACGCACCAATATTTAGCATTGTGCATGGTGTTTCTTTGAGTAAACTAGGAGTTTTTCAATCAAGTATATTTAGAAATATTTTGTATTTAAAATTCATGGACACGATAGCTTAGGTTGGAACCCTTTTGATTTTGATTCTATTGCATTCACCTTTAACAATTACAATTTAAACATTTTTATCCATGTTGATAGTTTCTAAATTTTAATGGAAAAAGTGTTCGATCCCACGTATATCTGAGTAATTCTTCATTCTTGTACAGCCTTGGATAAGTTCTCATCCAAAGGGAGGTACAAGAACTTGTTTCATTGGAGTAGATTTTTTCTTTATGTCATTTATAGTAAAATAAAGTAGCTTCTATAGAATTCCTACATTTTGTAGAAGTTCTTGCATTTTTTGATGAAACATTGTTTTTTAGTTACTTTCGTACAATGTTATCATAGGAATGTTTTCTTATATGCAATTTCAAGTTAAAAAATCTCATTTCTTTTACACATCAAATCTCGTTATCAATACTTGGTTAAAGATAATCCCTTTTTTTGTTTTGATTAATTCCATGGAAGTCATGGCTTCTAAAGGGTTTCATTTAATAAACAAAATGTAGAGTAATGGGGGGATGCCAATATTGGTCAACAAAGTTATAGTCAGGAATTCCAAGGAAAATATAAATGGGAGAATCATATGTTTTCTAAAATTGAATCCTTATTGAAATATCATACTTGGGATTTAGTTCCTTAACAACATGCAAAGAATGTTGTCAATGTTGATGGGTCCACAAGACCAAGTTTATTCAGAAGGGGTGTTGAAAATCACAAGTATCATTTGATATCTAAGGGATTCTTTCAGCAAGAATGTATCAACTACAATGAAACATTTTTCCCTATTGCAAATATGATCTCTATTTGACTGATTCTTTCAATTGTTTCTCAGTTGGATGTGAACTTCATCGAATGGATGTGAAAAGTTTTTTTTTCATGGAAATTTGTTTGAATAAATATACATGGAGAAACCTCCAAGTATTGCGATATATTCTAGTCTTTTTTATCGATTGAAGAGATCCTTATATGGTTTGAACAAATCCCCACATGCTTGGTATGAGAAGATTGATCGCTTTTTCACCAAGATTGGATTCAAACATTGTTATCAACCCAAATGGTAGTTCTCTGTCCGAGTGCCGACACTTCATTTGTTGGCGCACAAAAGGACACTTATGGATTGAAGTTTTCCTTAACACTATATATGGGCCTGACATGAGATGCATTCACTATCCAGCTAGCTTGCCATTTTTACCTTTTTATATGTTGATTGTTGTACGCGACTCTTTCCACAGCAACTCGCGTACATACGTGACTATCTCCATAGCATACCACATACTGCATGCGAGTATTTTCATTGCAACCTACGTACAGATCTGTACGCAGGTTTCCCTTATAGCAACTCGCGTGTCATACGTGGGTTTCCAGTATCAATACTCGCGTATGCCTCCATTCGACATTAAAAATAATAAACACTATTAATGGAGATTTGTTAATCCCTAAACATTAACTATCTTAATTTTCTCAACCTCTTCAACCTTCAAAACTACTCTCTTTCCTTAAGTATAAATAGAGGCCTTGGGGAGGGCATTAAGGAATCATATTTGGAGAGCAAAGTTATACTAGTGGTATATCTTTAGAAGTCTTTGGAGCAGTAAAACTCAGAATCCTTTGGTTGTAGAGGAGTCCTTGTTTTAGGCGTTGGGTTGTACATTTATCTCATTCACTATTGTTAATAAAGAGAATCATTCTTCCAACTTTGTGTTGAGTCTCTTTCATGTATCATGGTTTGATGAATATATATTAATGATTAAGCACTCTATATATTGTTTATCTAACTTGTCATATATACATGTATAATATTGTACTTGGAGGATTTTCTCTTTGCAAGTTAAGGAGGTCCATCCCTAAAAGCTTTGGAGAGGAGCAGAGCGGGAGAAGACAAAGCTTGGATCAACCGTTGTTAATCGAGTGAGTCCATCATATCTTCCTATTTCCTTTATGTACTTTAAAGCTGATTGTCTGCAAGTTTTGAGAGTAGGTTGGTAACCCTAGACCCTCGGTTATAAGGGTATTTATTCCTAAACAAAAGAACTGGTGACTCCATTGGGGAGCCCATACTACTGTGGGTTATTTCTGTTTATCGTTGCCCAGTCTATGCCTTGATTGTGTGTGTGGTATTCTGTCTTGGTTCATGCTTAAGGTAGTGTTTGAAGACCTTGAAAATTTTCCTTTTTATTAGAAAATTTTGTACCTATACGCGGGTTTCTCTTGCTTACAGTCACATACAGAGGCTTGCATACGTGGGTTTCTCTCTAGGATAGTCACGTACAGTACACGGGTTGCCCTTATACAGAGTCATGTACAAGCCTTAGCATTTTAATTTTTGGGTTAGGGCGGTGGGTGATTCCTTCGCTTGTGCCTAAGAACATCTTCAAGGATGCCAAGTAATTGTTCTTCATCTTTCTTCCAGAAATCATATCTTTTACCCTTGTTGACTGTTGAGACTTTAGGAATTTTCATAGTGATTGCTATGTGGTTTGTCTATGTTTATCCGACCTTAGGGTTTGAATTGTCAAATTTACAATCGTGGAGGACCAACCTATAAGAAGGTCACGAAGGTTCCAAAACCTTCCTCCTCTCATCACATTGGAACCTCCACCTCCACCTCAAAGGAGGATATTGGACACGGACAATTCATTTGAACCGATAGGAGTAAGTGAAGTTCTAGGTGTACCAACACTTAGAGCTAACAACTTTGATTTTAATACAGTTGAGATAGAAGACTTGCAAGATGATGAATTTGCAAGGAATTTTAACACACCCTTGACTAATTTAAACGATCCTGTGATTGTCCAAGTTAGGCCTTTTGATTCACCTGTTTTAGGTGTCCCTATGGGCAGGATAATGTCTACTATGGGAGAAAGTTGTTTTGACTTCACCTCAACCTTCCTGGATGAAGGGGTACTAACTCCCTCGGTAAGTTCCCCTAGATCTAGCATACCTACTACGCCATTGACTCTAGCGATCCGAGTGGTCCAACCACCAGTTCCCACAAGCGTAGTAGGTGCTTCTGGTGACATGGTTACTAGAATTCCGAGTACACTTACTGTTCCTTCCTCCTTTGTACACACTGCCCAAAGTGGTCCGTTAGGATCCTCGGATTTCATCCAAGTATTTCCTTGGAATTGGGGTCATATTCCCCCATCCTCTCCATACATAGGTCCATCCCCTTCTTATGTAGGAGTGTATTTTGGAAACACTACCTCTTATGGGAAAGGTTTCCAAACACAGGTCTTGGCCCCGTTCACGAGCTCTCCCTTTTCATTGTTTACCGGAGGGATACCTACTCCCTTTTTTCAAACCCCAGTTTCGACTGGGACGGCCCGAACCTCTTATACTACACCTCCCAAACACAATCCTGTGGCTTACGGATGGAATCTGTTTCAAAGTAATCCATCCACTTCGTAACCGGTGGTAGGGGTAACCCCACCTTTACATATGGGCATTCGAGGGCAAGTCCCTCTAATCCCTAGACTGGCACTTTTAGTGCTTCGATGCGACCCAAGCTTCCTTTCCTAGCAACATTAAACTTTCCAAATTATTCTAAATTGATGAACAACCTAGTGAGGCATGACCCCTCGTGGCCACCTTTTCCCACAAAATTGTCATCGGACATCCCTAAATTCGAGGGCTCAGTTGGTGAAGATCCTAGGGCTCATGCCACCACATTTCATTTATGGTGTTCTTCTAATTTTCTAAATGAAGATTCAGTCAGGTTAAGGCTCTTCTAAAGAACCTTAACGAGTACTGCCGCAAAATGGTACATTGAGTTTCCTTCTACCGTGTTCAGTAGTTTTTGGGACTTGGCTAGTGCTTTCCTTAGCCACTTTCAGCTTTTGATCCAATATGATTTTGGAACGGACTTGTTATCTACCTTTAGGAAGAACAACGCTACCCACATCTCGGATCATGTCCAAGAGTGGAGGAGGAAAAAGAGCCTTATTAAAGCCAGTATTCCTCTAAGTTCTTACTAGAGTGGTTCCTTAAATCTCTGTTGCCTTACATATCTAAGGACGTATCCACTTCAGGAGTGATGAATGAAGAAGAAGCCATTCTCAGGGCCCAACAATTGGATTTGACTTATTCACAATCTTGGATCTTGTATGAGATTATCCCTGAGGCACAGATGCCTACCCACGAGGCAGAGAAACCTAAGCCTGGACTTCATGCTGATGGTGTGGTTGGGTCCGTAAACTCTCCCACTATAGAGTCTTTGGCCAAACAACTCCACCAGTTATATATCAAGCACTCTACGGTGGAGGGAGAAAAGGATTATCCCTCACCCCAAAGTGCAAATTTTTTTGCACAGACCTCTTAGAAGGGCAATCAGCAGCCCGGTGGGAAGAAGAAGAGAGGAAAGAAAGGAGAGCGAAATCAAAACAAGCAAAAACCCTCAAATAGTGCTGATGGGGCCAACAAAGAAAAGAAAAAGGTCAAATTCCTGTGTAAGTTGTGCCACAAGGATCACCTCACTAACCTTTGTCCCCTTATGGAACAAGCCTAGAAGTTGCTAAAAGCTCAACAACCAGCTGTCCTGAAGGATCCTTTTCCCCAAGGGCATAACTCTGCTTCAGTTTCTAATGTAGAAAGGGGCACTCCAGTTGCCCCTGACCCTAACTATATCAACATGGTTCAATCTTTGGCTTTTCTATAGACTAGGAATAAAAGCTATGAAAAAGAGACTTCTGAGAAGGGTAAGTCTATAGGTGAAACTTCTAACCCTCTCACAATCAAGAATCCTGCTGAAACTATGCCTAAGATACCAAAAGGTGTCTTTAAAAAGACCTTGCATAACCCTAATGCTAGGGCTTCTTCAAACTACTCAGTGGTTGAAGACATAGCCCAGACCCCTTATGCAATGTCAGCTTTAGAGGTGTTACAGAGTTGTCCTGCCCAACGGGATGCACTTTTAGCAGCCTTAGGTAGCATGGACTCGTCGAGTCTCATGGTGAAATTTCACTTATCTGATGTTAAAATTCTCCTACCTTACCATGTAGCCTTATCAATTGATGTCATCCATGGTGGAAAGACCATTGGAAGGGCAGTTGTTTCTGAGGGTGCTTCTACATGCGTTATGTTCTTGTTATGTTG
This sequence comes from Pseudotsuga menziesii, assembly GCA_001517045.1. Classification (NCBI taxonomy): domain Eukaryota; kingdom Viridiplantae; phylum Streptophyta; class Pinopsida; order Pinales; family Pinaceae; genus Pseudotsuga; species Pseudotsuga menziesii. The sequence goes on along the minus strand of LPNX010935493.1, from coordinate 112,435 downwards.
GAAAGCCCTGGGATCCCTAGAGCTGCTCTCGTCAAACACTCTGCTTACTGCTTTCGACAGAAGGTCATTCCATCCGCATGGTATCTGACTGGATTTTGAAATTAAGCTAGTAGGGAAAGAAGTGTCTATTAAGGTGGAAGTGATTGATACACCTTTGGACTATAATTTGATTTCGGGAAGGAGTTGGACTTATGCCATGTTTGCTATTACGTTAGCCATCTTTCGGGTGGTAGTATTTCCACACGAAGGGAAGTTGGTTACTGTTGACCAACTCGATTTTACTTGAAAAGGCTGCATGGAGTCTAATGAATCCACTGTGCCATTGGTTGATCAGGTCAAACCTGCTGCATAGAGATTGGGGGCTGGAATGTATGCATCATTGATGGGCACATTTGATCTTCTAGCCCCGATTAACTATATAGGTTCTACTAGTGTGGGGAAGTCCATAGCCACAGTTGTTGATAGCACTAATCCTTGGGTTCTCCCTTACCCCCATGAACCGAAAGTGCCCTTATCGGCAGTGGAAGCAGCTTACCAAGCTATCCCTCAAACCACTGTTCATCCCATTCAAGACCCTCTCATAGTCTCAAAGGACCTGGAAGTAGTTTATTTGCTTGCTTGGGTAGAAAACTATTGGCACTCTACGGACTATTTAGATATGGTTTTACCTTATAATGAAGCCATTCTGGAAGCCATGTGTGAACATGGTAAGATATGTGAAGGCCTTCACCATCAATCCTATTTTCTTCCAGAGCTATGCAAGACAGAAAATCAAGAGTTTCATATGAGACTGTCAGATGATGTTGATACACCCATCAATCCCTTACCCAGGGAAGGAATGTTTGCCGAGGGGAATATGGAAAATATTTCTACCACTATCTCTATCAACATCTCTGTAAATCCTGATGTTGTGGAAAATATACATATAGGTGCAAACTTCTCTCCTAAGGAGATTGCAATCTATACGGCCTTGTTCAAGGAATTTCGTGACGTCTTTGCTTGGTCATATGAGGAGATGCTAGGCATTGATCCATTGATAGTTAACCATGAGATCCAAACATACCCTGACGCTAAACCTATTCGACAAAAGTTAAGACTTGTTAACCCACGTAAAGTAGCAACTGTGAAGGATGAAGTTGAAAACCTGTTGAAGGATGGTTTTGCTTATCCCATAGCTCTGACGAAATGGGTATCCAACCCTGTTCCTGTTGATAAGAAGTAAGGGACCATACGCGTCTGTACTGACTTTAGAGATTTGAATAAATCCTGTCCTAAGGACAACTATCCCATGCCATTTATAGAACAAATTATAGATGTTTGTGTGGGAAGTGAAGTGTTCTCGTTTACAGATGGTTTCTTCGGATACAATCAAATTCAAATAAAACCAAAAGACCAACATAAAAATACTTTCATTTGTCCTTGGGGTACCTTCACGTACAAAAAAATTCCCTTCGGATTGAAAAATGTTGGGGCAACCTTTCAATGGGAAATGAACTTTTCCTTCCATGATATCAAAGCCATTGTCGATCCTTACCTCAATGATTTTCCTACACATTCTCATAAGAGGATTGACCATCCAGATCACTTACGGTTGATATTTGAGTGATGCAGATACTATAAGATCCGCTTGAATCCTCACAAGTGCATGTTCTGTGTCAATTTAGGGAGACTACTCGGATTTATTTGCTCTAATAGAGGCATCCAGGTGGATCCTTTAAAAGTAGAGGCCATTGTAAATCTGCCTCCTCCTCGTTCTATCAGGCAAATTCAAAGCCTGTAGAGAAATTCTAATTTTCTTCGACATTTCATCGTTAACTATGCCAAGATTACCAAGGGTTTTATGTGCCTATTAAAATAGGACACCCCATTTGTATGGAATTAAACTGCACAACTCGCTTTCAAGGCATTGAAAAAATCTTTGTTGTCGGCACCTTTACTGCGTCTACCAGATTACTCTAGGGATTTTATATTGTATCTGGCTGCATCCAAGTCGACCATTGGGGTAGTCCTAGTCTAGGAAGATGATAAATTCCAAGAGCATGTCATTTACTATCTGAGCCGTGCTTTAGCCGGACCTGAACTCAGGTACTCCCACGTCGATAAATTGGCCTTAGCAGCTGTCTATGCTGTCCATAGGTTACGTCACTATATTTTATTGAGGACTACAACAATAGTGGCAAATGTGAATCCTTTTTAGTATGTTTTGTCTTGACGGATCATTGGGGGAAAATTCAACAAATGGATAGTCATTCTCCAAGAGTTTGACTTTGATTTCTAGTTCACTAAGTCTAAAAAGTCATTAGTTTTTGCTGAGCTTATAGCAGAATTTCCAAGGAAAGAAGATGTAGTCACTGAAGAAGTCTCATTCCTAGATTAGCATATCTTTTTGATATCCACCTCTGATCCCTAGTATGGTGATATACTTATATATCTCCATACTTTGAAGTATCCTATGGCTTCCTCGCAGGAGGAACAACGTAAATTATGCCTTCATGCTAAGAACTACCTCATCATAGGAGATACGTTATATCGAATGGGGGTAGATTCCATTTTGTGTCAATGTCTTACCCATGGGGAAGCGGATATCGTCCTGAATGATTCCCATAGTGGAGCATGTGGGGGTCATTTATCTAGGTTAGCAACGGCCTAGAAGATACTACATGCCAGTTATTTCTGGCACACAATCTTTAAAGATTATGTGGAAGCAGTGAAGCGCTGTCATCCTTGTCAGCTTTACACCAGGAATATGCGGTCACATCCTGCTCCATTATTTCACGTTGTCTCAGTGGGCCCCTTCATGAAGTGGGGGATTGATTACGTGATGTGCAAGATGGGGGGAAAAAATATATCATTGTCGCTGTGGACTATTTTAAGAAATGGGCAGAGGAAATGCCCACCTTTAAACATGATGGGGAAACAGTAGATTTCTTCATGTTCAATCAAATTATAGCATGGTTTGGTATACCCAAGGTGATTGTCACTTACCATGGAAGTCATTTTCAAAGTAGCATGATGACGGAACTGACCACTATGCTTGGATTCAGACAAGAGCATTCATCTTCATATTATCCTCAAGCGAATGGTTAAGTTGAGGATGTTAACAAGACTTTAAATACCATCCTCAAACGTACAATTGATGTAGTCCGTTCTAATTAGCATATCATGCTATACCCTGCTCTTTGGGCATACCAAACTAATGTAAAAATTGTTACGGGTTTGTCCCCCTTCCAACTCGTTCATGGAGTGGAAGCTGTTATCCTGGTTGAATGTGAAATGCCATCCTTGAGAACATCTATTCATGTATTACCCGATACGACAGAGCTTGAAGAACGTCTAGTACACTTAGAACACCTTGATGGGCAGCGTAGAGATGCGCTGACGACAAACGAAGCTCATAATAATAGGTTCAAAATCCAATATGATAAATCGGTCAAACCACATATTTTCTCTAAGGGGGAACTACTTTTTCTATAGGACCAAGACAAAGAACCCCTGGCGGCAGGAAAATTCAAGGCCATGTGGTTAGGGCCTTCTGCCGTGACGAAAGTATTAAAGAAGGGCACATATGAGTTAATAGATTTTGATTGGAATAAGCTTCCTGAGCCTAGATATGGGCTCTATTTGAAGAAGTACTATGCTTAGGCTTGGCACTTTTTCTTGAATTTTATTGTATGTATTTTCATGTACACTAGTTCGTCGGTTTGTGTTTTTTATACCATCTGCTAGTTGTTGTATATGTCTTCCGAGAGGTATATAGGTTTCACTGATGGCGCCAGTTGCCACACTTGTAATCTTGCTTCAGCAACATGGGCCATTTATTCTCCCTCACGACAGTTAGTTGCCTCAGGAGGCGCTTGCTTAGGTCATGCTTCTAATAATGTTGCTGAGTATAGGGTTGTAATTGAGCTTTTATGGGATGCTTTGTCACATGGTATCACTCAGCTGGAAGTCTGAATGGACTCTCAACTGGTGGTTTCCCAGCTCAGTCAATATTTTTAGGTGCGAAACCCTATTCTATTGCGTCAGTTCATGCAAGTTAGGTTATTGGAAAGAAATTTTGAGTTCATTACATTCAATCACATTACAAGAAATCAGAATTCATTAACTGATGCATACGCTAGTTACATTTTGTATTGGCATCTAACACATATTTCATAAAATATACAGCATACACATAAAAAACATTTTTAAATAAACCGACATAATATACATATATTTGTGAATATCTGTCTATAGATAGGTCGATTCTCTGATGCTCAGATCCAGTCATAACTATATAATATACAAAAAATATACAAAATATGGATCATAGTCCATCAAATGCCCTATATCTAAGCAGGACCACCCTGGTCCCCTTGGTCTCCTTGTACTTTGGCTTCTTCAGCCTCCTCAGCTTCAACAACATCTATAGCATCTATGTACACCAAAACAGCTTTGGCTACCTGCCTCAAAAGGCGTATGTAGATAGGTGGAACTCCAACCACAAAATCTTGCATGATACTTGGGATGTGCTCTATCCACAAGGTGGGTACTCTCTAGGTAATCCTGGCCAGCTTCCCCTACAGAACCCTAATAAGCCCCTGGTCTTCACCCAACACAGGACACACAAACATACATGGATGCCCCTCAGGGTGGACCGGTCCAATATCTGCATTTTGACATGTTTATAGGATTAGAACTCTTATACATATGTATATATCCCTATATTTAAAATTCATAAAAATTTTAAAACTTGAAAATTAAAAATTACCTAGCTCTCCCCATGCTCCTCTTGGAGGGAGGACAAGGTCTGTATCACCATGGAAATCCATCCTAGCATATGGGAACTGCTCTAGTGCTGGTAACTGTCGCTCCCACCAAAAGTAGAAGTCATCATTAGAGGAAATTTGAGGTCTAAAATGGGCCTCCTAAGGAAAATGATAAAATAATAGTTAAAATAATAAAATAATAGATAAAATAATAAAATAATAGTTATTGATTTTGGAGGAAGAATGAAAAAACTACTTTTTTTGTTCGTATTTTCGACATGTATCCCTGTGTTTTTACTCAAATTATGAGTGGGAGATCTCGTTGGATGTGGAATTTAATTCCACATCCAACGAGTACCCACATTGCATACTTTTGATGGACCCCTCTACCCAAAAAACAAGAAATGCCTGAAAAATGTGATGATGACATCATCATCACGTTTTTTCAGGTATTTCTTATTTTTGGGGTAGCTGGGTCCATCAAAAGTATGCATTGTGGGTACTCATTGGATGCGGAATTAAATTCCACATCCAACAAGCTCTCCTGCCTAAAATTTGAGTAAAAACACAGGGAGATATGTCAAAAATACGAACAAAAAAAGTAGTTTTCTTTTATGACAAATATGTCAATTCAACCATTATGGTTGACTCATTTTATTGAAATTCTATTGGTTCTTGAATTCAAACTCAAAAAATTTATTGTTGGCATGTTTTCTGATAAGGCCCGTTTTAGACCCCAAATTTCCTCTAATGCATCGTACACACTCTGCACTGAGCCACCTCCTCCCTCGCAGAGGAAGATATCTCCCCATCTACTCATCCTAGGCTGACGAAAAGATTGGACTGGTAGCGGTATTGCAGAGCTCAATCCTAGCACTCTCTCTCGAAGAAGGCAACTAGTATTCTAGAGTATCCAAAGTTCTTTCTCCTTCCTCTCTTGCAGTCAAAGAGTTGCTTTCTCAATATCGGGACAACTCCTGAACACCAATATATAAATCCCCCTGCATGCAATCCACTGGAAACCTCATTTGGTTCCATGTAGCGAGATGAAGAGAAGATGATCCTGCAACCCTCACTATGGTACTTGTTAGTACCTGTAGAGGAAGATCACGTATATGTGCAATAGGGATGCAACTCCCTCTCTTTTGGGTACCTAGGGCACAGTATATATCAATGTAGTTTTGGATACTTAGGGGATCACCACCTCTTTCGGTGCCCTCCAAGTTAACTAGAGCTCCTCCTCATGACTGACCAATAATGAAATAGATGTCCTCTGAAGTAATCTCCAAGGATTCACCTTGAAGGTCAAATATGCCTAAATCATGGTCCCAATAGTTTATCATGAACTCTAGAAGACGTACATTGGACCGCATAGGTGATGTGCAAAAGAATTTTAACAACCCACTTGAATGTAAAACATTCACAGTGGGGGCATCCTAGAGTGCTTCTTTATCCATATCCTCATGCTCACGCTCCCTCCACTCAAGCACCATCTTCACACCTAGCAAAACAATCATTGTGAACCTTTAGTGTCATATAAAAATTCATAATTTGGACCCTAAGTATTTATTTTCCCCTTCACAAAGCATACGTGACTGTCTAGTTAGACATGTCGCGTACTATATGCGATTGTCCTTCAGAGAAACCCGTGTACAAAATGCGTGTACGTGAGTTTCAATATAGCGAACATGCATACATAGCGTGCCTTTCTTAAAGGTGCTCAAACATCTAAAATTGGGGCCTAAATTTAAAATTTTGTAGGATCAAAATGAAGAGCTTGGGGTGTAGTCTTACCTGACACTTGCGGAATTGGATTTTGTGCATCGGATTGTTCACACCGATCGATTGAAGGTAAGGGTAAAAACTTGCTTCTTATGGCTAAAATTCAAAATGGTCAGTTTTATTTATTTATTTTTTGAACTATTTATAGAAATTATATTTCTTAAGTGGGTTTTTTTGCCTATAGTTCATATTTTATCAAACTAATCCCATCTCTTTTTGCCTTGTAACAGGTTTTTCATTGTTCTAAAGTGTTTTTTGCTCGTATAGGATGGTTTTATGTCATTCCACATGCATTTTTGCATCTATACTGATTCCATCTCAAACTTAGTAATCAACATTTTAACCATGGAATATGGTATTCTTCACCATTAGCTCCTTGTCTTTACCATCGTTCTTCCGTGGATAGGGCTTTCCTCTCACGAGTATCCTCATTTAGAACCTATGTTGTCTTTCGATACTGATGCTGCAGTTGTGTTAGGTATAGGGGAATCCGTTTAGCTATTTTTCACGCCAAATGGAGCCTCATTATGGTCTCTTTTTGCAAGTTATCCCTTTATAGGACTCCCCTTCCTTATGGAGTTTCTTAAGGCCCAAGTCTGACTCCTTAAAATAGACTTGACTGCCGAGTTAACTTGTCCATTCAAGCTCGTTAATAATATGTGAATAACCATCTACATTGATGGTAGGTTATCTCTTTCTTGGACCATGTGAAATAAAATGAAAAAGGATCTCTCTCTTTTCCATGGAATTGAGAAGAGTATTCTCAGGCATAGGTTTATCACTTTTCCAGACCCGAGGGACTAAATGGTATCAGCTTAGTTTTCTCTTTTTCGTGCTCTAGACCTAAACATGAAAAATATTATGAGTGTACTTTATGTCTTTGTCATGCTCATTAAACACTAAAGAACAAAGCATCGAGTTTATTGCTGTAAGCCCCATTTCTCGTAAACAAATGGATCTTTCCAAGTGATCTTTCTTTCCTTCACACTCGTAAAACTCAAACTATATGCTTCTCTCGAAGGAGCATTGGGTAGGTGGTAATTTAACCTTTTTCGGACCTCCCTAACTAAGTACGAAAAAGGTTCACCTTTTCTTCTAGAGAAGTTAAGAGAGTTCTTCTGTGGTGTGTTTTATACTTTTCCGGCCTCAGGAGACTAAATTGGATGAAAAAGGACCCCCCTAGAGTCTTCTTTGGAGTTTTCAGACTCTCTAAATGTGAAAATACAAACTGAGCATGTACTAGTTCGGGCTCATTAAATCCATGAATCAGTGATACTATCAAGCAATATTGCCTCTTCTCTTCAAGCTTGTTAAAAAATGAAGAGAGATCCGAGTTGACTTTCCTGGACTCGTTAAAATTTAACAGGTAAGGTAAGGAAGAATTTTTCTCTTGGTTTTCAGTTAGTGGTAGCATGTCATCCTTGAACATATCACTCTCTATCTTTTTTGGTACCCATGTCTCAGTGTTCACTTTCAGTTCAGCTATTACTTCGAGTTTATTACTCCTCCTCTTGTCAGTTCTACCTAGGCAATCTGATCATGTCTCCTACATGATAGATAAGTCTAGTTGTTCTATCTATAAAGTTAAAAGACTCCTTGGGTCATCTCTCTATTGTGCTCATGGTTCAAGGACTTAACTCAATGTCTGATCTATATCTTGATCGCATAATTGTCGTATCTATTATCACTTGTGTCTCCCTTCCTTTACTCAATTCCTATTCACTCTTGTGATATGTTAGAGGATCTATTGCCTTCCTTATCACAGTATGGTTCCGCATCAGCACTTCCTAATGACAAAGACCTAGATTTTTGATGATCGTACCTCAGGATTCACTTTCATCATTGGTGAATTCCTTTGCTTCAATTGTCAATTATAACCTATTAATTGACAATCTGTTGAATCTGCTCCATGTTCGACTTCAACTTACATCTATTCACATGGCTTGGATTGTACTGGTTCTTTTGGATTGTTTATGAAGACCTTAGTTCCTTGTTTATGGACTAAGTTGCGCAAGATTATGTTTTATCTATGTACACAGCTTCATATCTTTGAAGACTCATAATTATTGTATATTGTGGCTTCGATCCACCTTTGTAATGTACATGGTCTTGTACCCAACATTTTATTTGTTGGCACACAAAAAGACACTTATGGATTGAAGGTTGCCTTAACACTATAGATGGGTATGACATGAGATGCATTCACTATCCACCTACCTTGTCATTTTCACCTTTTTATATGTTGATTTTTGTACGCGACTCTTTCCACAACAACTTGCATACATACATGACTATCTCCATAGCATACCGCGTACTATACGTGAGTATTGTCATTGCAACCTGCGTACAGATCTGTACACGAGTTTCCCTTATAGAAACTCGTGTGTCATACGCGGGTTGCCAATATCAATACTCCCGTACGCCTCCATTCAACATTAAAAATAATAAACATGATTAATGGAGATTTGTTAAGCCCTAAACATTAACTATCTTAACTGTCTCAACCTCCTCAACCTTCGAAACTGCTCTATTTCCTCAAGTATAAATAGAGGCCTTGGGGAGGGCATTAAGGAATCATATTTTGAGAGAAAAGTTATGCTGGTGGTATATCTTTAGAAGTCTTTGGAGCAGTAGAACTCAGAATCCTTTGGTTGCAAAGAATTCCTTGTTTTAGGCGTTGGATTGTACATTTATCTCATTCACTATTTTTAATAAAGAGAATCCTTCTTCCAACTTTGTGTTGAGTCTCTTTCATGTATCATGGTTTAATGAATATTTATGATTAAGAATTCTATATATTGTTTATCTAATTTTTCATATATACATGTATAAGAATGTACTTGGAGGATTTTCTCTTTGCAAGTGAAGGAGGTGCATCCCTAAAAGCTTTGGAGAGGAGCAGAGTGGAAGAAGACAAAGCTTGTATCAACCGTCATTAATCGGGTGAGTCCATCATATATTCCTATTTCCTTTCTATACTTTAAAGCTGATTGTCTTCAATTTTTGAGAGTAGGTTGGTAACCCCAGACCCTTGGTTATAAGGGTGTTTATTCCTGAACAACAGAACTGGTGACTCCACTGGGGAGCCCAGACTGCTGTGGGTTATTTCTGTTTACTGTTGCCCAGTCTTTTCCTTGATTGTGTGTGTGGTATTCTGTCTTGGTTTGTGCTTAAGGTAGTGTTTGAAGAACTTGAAAATTTTCCTTTTTATTAGAAAATTTTGTACCTATACATGGGTTGTTCTTGCTTATAGTCGCATATAGAGGCCTGCACACACGGGTTGCTCTCTAGGATAATCGCATAAAGTACGCGAGTTTCCCTTATACATAGTCGTGTACAAGCCTTAGCATTTGAATTTTTGGGTTAGGGCGATGGGTGATTCCTCCGCTTGTGCCTAAGAACCTCTCTAAGGACACCAAGTAATTGTTCTTCATCTTTCTTTAGGAAAGCATATCTTTTACCCTTGCTCACTGTTGAGACTTTAGGAATTTTTGTAGTGATTTCTCTATGGTTTGTCTGTGTTTAGCTGACCTTAGGGTTTGAATTGTCAAATTTACAATCATGGAGGACCAACCTATAAGAAGGTCACGAAGGTTGCAAAACCTCCCTCCTCTCATCACATTGGAACCTCCACCTCCACCTCAAAGGCAGAGATTTGACACGGACGGTTCATTTGAACCGATAGGAGTAAGTGAATTTCTAGGTGAACCAACACTTAGAGCTAACCGCTTTGATTTTAGTATAGATGAGATAGAAGACTTGCAGGCTGACGAGTTTGCAAGGAATTTTAACACACCCTTGACTGATTTAAATGATCATGTGATTGTCCAGGTTAGGCCTTTTGATTCACCTATTTTAGGTGTCCCTGTGGGTAAGATAATGTCTACTATGGGTGAAAGTTATTTTTCTTTCACCTCAGCCTTCCTGGCTGAAGGGGTACTACCTCTCTCGGTAAGTGCCACTAAATCTGGCATACCTTCTATGCCATTGACTCCAGCGAGCTGGGTGGTCCAACTGTCGGTGCTTCTGGTGACATGGTTACTGGGATTCCCAGTATACCTATTGTTCTTTCCTCCTTTGTACACACTTCCCATAGTGGTTCGGTAAGATCCTTGGCTTTTGTCCAAGGATTTCCTTGGAATGGGGGGCATATTCCCCCATCGAATCCTTATGTGGGTCCATCCCCTTCTTATGTAGGAGTGCAGTTTGGAAACAATACCTCTTACAGGAAAGGTTTTCAAACCCCGGTTTCAACCCCATTCATGAGCTCTCCCTTTTCATTGTTTAGCGGAGGGATACCTGGTCCCTTTTTTCAAACCCTAGTTTCGACTGGGACGGCCTGAACCTCTTATACTGCACCTCCCACACACAATCCTGTGGCTTATGGATGGAATCAGTTTCAAAGTAATCCATCCACTTCACAACCGGTGGTAGGCGGCAACCCCACCTTTACATATGGGCATTTGGGGGCAAGTCCCTCTAATCCCCAGACTGGCACTTTTAGTGTTCTGGTGTGACCCAAGATTCCTTTTCTGGAAACACTAAACTTGCCAGTTTTGTCTAAATTGATGAATGACCTGGTGAGGCATGACCCCTCGTGTCCACTTGTTCCCACCAAATTTCCATCGGACATCCGTAAATTCGAGGGCAAAGTTGGTGAAGATCCTGGGGCTCATGCCACCACATTTCATTTATGGTGTTCTTCTAATTCGTTGAATGAATATTCAGTCAGGTTAAGGCTGTTCCAAAGAACCTTAACGAATACTACAGCAAAATGGTACATTGAGTTGCCTTCTGCTGCATTCAATAGTTTTTGTCACTTGTCTAGTGCTTTCCTTAGCCACTTTCAGCTTCTGGTCTGATATGATTTCGGAACAGACTTGTTTTCTACCTTCAGGAAGAACAAGGCTTCCCACATATTGGATCATATCCAAGAGTGGAGGAGATAAAAGAGCCTTGTTAAAGCCACTATTCCTCCCGAGTTCTCACTAGATTGGTTCCTTAAATCTCTGTAGCCTTACATATCTAAGGATGTATCCACTTCAGGAGTGAAGAATGAAGAAGAAGCCATTCTCAGGGCCCAACAATTGGATTTGATTTATTCACAATCTGGTATCTTGTATGAGATTATCCCTAAGGCACTGAGGCCTACCCACGAGGCAGAGAAACCTAAGCATGCTCTTCATGTGGATGGTGTGGTTGGGTCCATAAAATCTCCCACTATAGAGTCTTTGGCCAAACATCTCCACCAGCTATCCGTCAAGCACTCTACGATGGAGGAAGCAATGGCTACCCCCTCACCCCAAAGTGAAAATGTTTTTTCATAGACCTCTTAGAAGGGCAATTATCATCCCGGTGGGGAGAAGAAGAGAGGAAAGAAAGGAGAGGGAAATCAAAACAAGAGAAACCCACAAATAGTGCTGATGGGGGCAAGAAAGAAAAGAAAAAGGTCAAATTCCAATGTAAGTTATGCGACAAGGATCACATCACTCACCTTTGTCCCTTTATGGAACAAGCCTAGAAGCTGCTAAAATCTCAGCAACCGGTTATCCTGAAGGATCCTTTTCCCCAAGGGCAGAACTCTGCTTCAGCTTCTAATGTAGCAGGAGGCACTCCAACTACCCCTGACCCTAACTATATCAACATGGTTTGATCTTCGACTTTTCTATAGACTAGGAATTAAAACTATGAAAAAGAGACTTCTAAGAAGGGTAAGTCTATAGGTGAAACTTCTAACCCTCTCACAATCGAGAAGCCTGTTGAAACTAAGCCTAAGATACCGAAAGGTGTCTTTAAAAAGACCTTCATAACCCTAATGCTAGGGCTGCTTCAAACTACTTTGTGGTTGAAGACTTAGCCCAAACCCCTTGTGCAATGTTAGCTTTAGAGGTGTTATAGATTTGTCCCGCCCAGCAGGATGCACTTTTAGCAACCTTAGGCAGCATGGACTCGTCGAGTGTCAGGGTGAAATTTTACTTATTTGATGTTAAAATTTGCCTACCTTACCATGTAGCCTTATCAATTGATGTCATCCATGGTGGAAAGACCATTGTAAGGGCAGTTGTTGATGAGGGTGCCTCTACATGCGTTATGTCCTTGTCATGTTGGAAAGCTATCGGATCCCCAGAGATGGTCCCGTTAACCACGCTGCTTAGGGATTTCGATGGAAGGTCATTCCGTCCACATGGTATCCTAATGGATTTTGAAATTAAGCTGGCAGGGAAAGTAGTGTCTGTTGAGGTGGAAGTGATTGATGCACCTTTGGACTATAATTTTCTTTCAGGAAAGAACTGGACTTATGTCATGTCCACTATTATGTCGGTCGTCTTTCGGGTGGTAGTATTTCCACACGAAGGGAAGTTGGTTACTGTTGAATAACTCGATTTAACTTGAAAAGGCCACATGGAGTCTAATGAGTCTGATGTGCCATTGGTTGATCAGGTCAAACCTGTTGCATAGAACTTGGGGGTTGGAATGTACGCATCACTGATGGGCACATTTGATCTTCCAGCCCTGATTAACTATATAGGTTCTACTAGTGTAGGGAAGTCTGTAGCCACGGTTGTTGATAGGACCGATTCTTGGGTTCTTCCTTCCCCCCATGAACCGAAAGTGCCTTATCAACAGTGGAAGTAGTTTACCAAGCTATCACTCAAACCACTATTGATCCCATTCAAGACCCTCTCACAGTCTCAGAGGACCTGGAAGAAGTTTATTTTCCTGCTTGGGTGAAAAACTCTTTGCACTCTATGGACTATTTAGATATGGTTTTACCTTCTGACGAAACAATTCTAGAAGCCATGTGTGGACATGGTAAGATCTGTGAATACCTTCACCATCGATCCTATTCTCTTTCGGAGCTAAGTAAAAGAGAAAATCAAGAGTTTCATATGAGACTGTCAGATGATGTTGATACACCCATCAATCCCTTACCCAAGGAAGGAATGTTTGCCAAGGGGAATATGGCAAATATTTTCTCCACTGTCCCTATCAATATCTCTGTAAATCCTGATGTCATGGAAAATATACATATAGGTGCAAACTGCTCTCCTGAGGAGATTGCAATCTATACGGCCTTGTTCAAGGAATTTTGCAACGTCTTTTCCTGGTCATATGAGGAGATGCCAGGCATTGATCCATTGATAGTTGAGCATGAGATCCTAACATACCCTGATGCTAAACTTGTTCGGCAAAATTTAAGACCTTTTAACCCGTGTAAAGTGGCGGCTGTGAAGGCTGAAGTTGAAAAATTGTTGAAGGATGGTTTTATTTATCCCATAGCTCTGGCAGAATGGGTATCCAACCCTGGTCCTATTGATAAGAAGCAAGGGACCATACGTGTCTGTACTGACTTCAGAGATTTGAATAAATACTGTCCTAAGGACAACTATCCCACACCATTTATAGACCATATTATAGATGCTTGTGTGGGAAGTGGAGTGCTCTCATTTATGGATGGTTTCTCTAGATACAATCAAATTCAAATAAAACAGGAAGACCAACATAAAACTGCTTTCAATTGTCCTTGGGGTACCTTCACGTACAAAAAAATTCCCTTTGAATTGAAAAATGCAGGGGAAAACTTTCAATGGGCAATGAACTTTGTCTTCCATCATATCAAAGCCATTGTTGAACCTTACCTCGATGATTTTCTTGCACATTCTCATAAGAGGATTGACCATCCAGATCACTTACGGTTGATATTTGAGCGATGCAAATACTATAAGATCCACTTGAATCCCCACAAGTGCATATTCTGTGTCAATTCAGGGAGACTGCTCGGATTCATTGTCTCTAATAGAGGCATCCAGGTGGATCCATTAAAAGTAGAGGCCATTGTAAATCTGCCTCCTCCTCGTTCTATTGGGAAACTTCAAAGCCTGCAGGGAAAGTCTAATTTTTGTCGACATTTCATTGTTAACTATGCCAAGATTACCAAGGGTTTCATGCGCCTATTAAAACAAGACACCCCATTTGTATGGGATGAAACTGCACAACTCACTTTCGAGGCATTGAAAAAATCTTTGTTGTCAGCACCTTTACTGCATCTGCTAGATTACTCTAGGGATTTTATATTGTATCTGGCCACGTACGAGTCGACCATTGGGGTAGTCCTGGTCCAGGAAGATGATAAGCTCCAAGAGCATGTCATTTACTATCTGAGTCATGCTTTAGCCATACCTGAACTCAGGTACTCCCACGTCGAGAAATTGTTCTTAGCAGCTGTCTATGCTATCCAGAGGTTACATCACTACATTTTACTGAGGACTACAACAGTAGTGGCAGATGTGAATCATTTTCAGTATATTTTGTCCCAACGGATTGTTGGGGGAAAATTCAACAAATGGATAGTCGTTCTCCAAGAGTTTGACTTGGACTTCCAGTCCACTAAGTCTAAAAAGTCATTAGTTTTTGTTGAGCTTATAGCATAATTTCCAACGGAATAAGATGTAGTCATTGAAGAAGACTCATTCCCAGATGAGCATATATTTTTTATATCCACCTTTGATCCTTGGTATAGAGATATACTTATATATCTCTAGACTTTGAAGTATCCTGTGGCTTCCTCGTGGGAGGAACGATGTAAATTACGCCTTCATGCTAAGAACTACCTCATCATAGGAGATACGTTATATCGAAGGTGGGTATATTCCATTTTGTGTTAATTTCTTACCCATGAGGAATTGGAGAATGTCCTAAATGATTCCCATAGTGGAGCATGTGGGGTTCATTTATCTAGGTTAGCAATGGCCCAGAAGATACTACGTGTTGGTTATTTCTGGCCCACAATCTTTAAAGATTGTGTGGAAGCAGTGAAGCACTGTCATCTTTGTCAGCTATACACCAGGAAGATGCGGTCACATCCCGCTCTGTTGTTTCCCGTTGTATTGATGGGTCCCTTCATGAAGTGGGGGATTGATTACGTGACGTGCAACCCAGCCTCATCTAGGGGGCACAAATATATCATTGTCAATGTGGAATATTTTATGAAATGGGCAGAGGAAATTCCCACCTTTAAAGTTGGAGGGGAAACAATATCTTTCTTCGTGTTCAATCAAATTATAGCATGGTTTGGTATACCCAAGCTGATTGTCACTGACCATGGCAGTCATTTTCAAAATAGCATGATGACAGAACTGACCACTATGCTTGGATTTAGACAAGAGCATTCATCTTCATATTATCCTCAGGCGAATGGTCAAGTTGAGGTTGTTAACAAGACTTTGAAGACCATCCTCAAACGTACAATTGATGCAGCCCGTTCTAATTGGCATATCATGCTATACCTTGCTCTTTGGGTGTACCGAACTAATGTAAAAACTGCTGCGGGTTTCTCCCCCTTCCAACTCATTCATAGAGTGGAATTTGTTACCCCGGTTGAATGTGAAATACCATCCTTGAAAATAGCTATTCATGTGTTACCCGATATGACAGAGCTTGAAGAATTTCTAGTACACTTAGAACACCTTGATGAGCAGTGTAGAGATGCACTGATAGCAAACCAAGCTCACAATAATGGGGTCAAAAGCCAATATGATAAATCGGTTAAACCTCATATTTTCTCTAGGGGGTAACTTGTTTTTCTGTGGTACCAAGACAAAGAACCCCTAGGGGCAGGAAAATTCAAGGCCATGTGCTTAGGCCCTTATGTCGTGTTGAAAGTCTTAAAGAAGGGCACATATGAGTGAATATATTTTGATGGGAATAAGCTACGTGAGCCTATAAATGGGCTCCATCTGAAGAAGTACTATGCTTAGGCTTAGCATTTTTTCTTGTATTTTATTGTATGTATTTTTATGTAAACTAGTCCATGGGTTTGTGCTTTTGATACCATTTGCTGGTTGTTGGAGATGTCTTCTGAGAGGTACATAGGTTTCACTAATGGTGCCAGTCGCCACATTTGTAATATTTCTTTAGTAGCATGGGTCATTTATTCTCCCTCAGGATAGTTAGTTTCCTCAAAAGGCGCTTTCTTAGGTCTTGCTTCTAATAATGTTGCTGAGTATAGGGTTGTAATTGAGCTTTTATGGGATGCTTTGTCACATGGTATCACTCAGCTGGAAGTCTAAATGGACTCTCAACTGGTGGTTTCCCAGCTCAATCGAGCTTTTCAGGTGCAAAACCCTATTTTATTGCATCAGTTCCTGAAAGTTAGGTTATTGGAAAGAAATTTTGAGTTCATTACATTCAATCACATTCCAAGAAATCAGAATTCGTTAACTGATGCATACGCTAGTTACATTTTGGATTGGCATCTAACACATATTTCATAAAATATACAGCATACACATAAAAAATATTTGTAAATAAACCAACACAATAAACATATATATGTGAATATCTATCTATAGATAGGTCAAGTCTATGATCCTCAAATACAGTCATAATTGTATAATATACAAAAAATATACAAAATATGGATCATAGTCCATCAAGTGCCCTAGATCTAAGTAGGACCACACTGGTCACCTGGACCACCCTGGTCCCCTCGGTCTCCCTGTACTGTAGCTTTCTCATCCTCCTTGGCTACAGCAGCCTCTACAGCATCTATGTACACCAAAACAGCTCTGGCTACCTGCCTCAAAAGGCGTATCCAGATAGGTGGAACTCCAACCACAAACTTTTGCATGACGGTCGAGATGTGCTCTATCCATAAGGTGGGTACTCTTTGGGTAAGCCTAGCCAGCTTCCCCTCCAAAACCCTAATAAGCCCCTAGTCTTTGCCCAAAATAGGATGCACAAGCATATGCGGATGCCCCTCAAGGAGGACCAGTCCAATTTCTGCATTTTGACATGTTTATAGGGTTAGAACTCTTATACATATGTATATATCCCTATATTTAAAATTCATAAAAATTTTAAAACTTGAAAATTAAAAATTACCTACCTCTCCCCATGCTCTTCCTAGAGGGGGGACAAGGTCTATATCACTGCGGAAATCCATCCTAGCATATGGGAACTGCTCTAGTGCTGATAACTGCTGCTCCTACCAAAAGTAGAAGTCATCATCATACACACTCTACACCGAGCCACCTCCTCCCTGATAGAGGAAGATATCTCTCCATGTGCTCAGCCTAGGCTAATGAAGAGATTGGACTGGTAGCAATATTGTAGGGCTCAATCCCAACACTCTCTCGAAGAATAAGGCAACTAGTATGCTAGAGTATCCAAAGTTCTTTCTCCTTCCTCTCTTGTAGTCAGAGAGTTGCTTTCTCAATATCGGGACAACTCCCGAACACCAATCATATAAATCCCCCTGCATGCAATCGACTGCCAACCTCATTTGGTTCCATGTAGCGAGATGAAGAGAAGATGTTCCCGCAACCCTCACTATGGTACTTGTTAGTACCTGTGGAGGAAGATCACGTATATTTGTAATAGGGATGCAACTCTCTCTCTTTTGGGACCCTGGGGGATAGTATATATCAATGTAGTTTTGGACACTTAGGGGATCATCGCTTCTGCCTGTGCCCTCCAAGTTGAATGGAGCTCCTTGTCGTGACAGACCTGCAATGAAATAGATGTCCTTTGAAGTAATCTCCAAGGATTCACCTTGAAGGTTAAACATGCCTAAATCATGGTCCCAGTAGTTTATCATGAACTCTAGCAGGCAGACATTGGCTTGCATAGGTGATGTGCAAAAGAATTTCAACAACCCACTTCAATGTAAAACATTCACAGTGGGGGAATCCTAGATTGCTTCTTCATCCATATCCTCATGCTCATGCTCCCTCCACTCAAGCACCATCTTCACACCTAGAAAAACAATCATTGTGAACCTTTAGTGTCATATAAAAATTCATAATTTGGACCCTAAGTATTTATTTTCCCCTTCACACAGCATACGCGACTGTCTAGTTAGACATGTCGCGTACTATACGCGAATATCCTTCAAGGCAACAAGCCTCATTATGGTCTCTTTTTACAAGATATCACTTTATAGGACTCCCCACCCTTATGGAGTTTATTTAGGCCCAGGTCTGACTCCTTAAAACAGACTTTACTGCCGAGTTAACTTGTTCGTTCAAGCTCGTTAAGAATATGTGAACGGGCATCCGCATTGGTGGTAGGTTATCTCTTTCTTGAACCATGTGGAATAACACGAGAAAGGATCACTCTCTTTTCTATGGAATTGAGAAGAGTATTCTTATGCATAGGTTTATCACTTTTCCGGAACTGAGGGACTAAATTAACGGAAAAGGAACTCCCGGTATGAGCTTATTTTTCTCTTTTTCGTGCTCTAGACCTAAACATGAAAAATATTCTGAGTCTACTTTATGTCTTTGTCATTCTTGTTAAACAGTAAAGAACAAAGCATTGAGATTATTGTTGTAAACCCCATTTCTCGTAAACAAATGGATCTTTCCGAGTGATCTTGCTTTCCTTCACACTCGTAAAACTCAAGCTATATGCTGCTCTTGAAGGAGCATTGGGTAGGTGGTAATTTAACCTTTTTCGGACCTCCCTGACTAAGTGTGAAAAAGGTTCATCTTTTCTTCTACGGAAGTTAAGAGAGTTCTTATGTGGCATGTTTTATACTTTTCCGGCCTTAGGAGACTAAATTGGACGAAAAAGGACCCCCCTGGAGTCTTCTTTGGATTTTTCATACTCTCTAAATGTGAAAACACCAACTGAGCATGTACTAGTTTGGGCTCATTAAATCCACGAATCAATGATACTATCAAGCAATATTCCCTCTTCTCTTCAAGCTTGTTAAAAAATGAAGAGATATCTGAGTGGACTTTCCTGGACTCGTTAACATTTAATAGGGAAGGTAAGGAAGAATTTTTCTCTTGGTTTTCAATTAGTGGTAGCATGTCATCCTTGAACATAGCACTCCCTGTCTTTTCTGATACCCATGTCTCAATGTTCACTTTCAGTTCAACTATTACTTCGAGTTTATTACTCCTCCTCTTGTCAGTTCTACCTAGGGAATCTGATCATGTCTCCTACATGACAGATAATTCTAGTTATTCTATCTAGAAAGTTAAAAGCTACCTTGGGTCATCCCTCTATCGTGCTCATGGTTCAAGAACTTAACTCAATGTATGATCTATATCCTGATCCCATCATTGTCGTATCTATTATCACTTGTTTCTCCTTTCCTTTACCCAGTTCCTAGTCACTCTTGTGATCTGTTGGAAGATCTATTTCCTTCCTTATCACAGTATGGTTCTGCATCAACACTTCTTGATGACGAAGACCTAGAGTTTTGATGATCGTTCCTCAGGATTCACTTTCATCATTTGTGAATTCATTTTCTTCAGTTGTCCATTATCACCTATTGATTGACAATCTGTTGAATCCGCTCCATGTTTGACTTCAAATTACATCTATTTACATGGCTTGGATTGTACTGGTTCTTTGGGATTATTTATGAAGACCTTAGTTCCTTTTTTATGGACTAAGTTGCACAATATTATGTTCTATCTATGTACACAGCTTCCAGATCTTTGAAGACTCATCATTATTGTATATTGTGGCTTCGATCCACCTATGTAATATACATGGTCTTGTACCCATACTATACGATGTACTTAAACATTTGTAAAGGAGCTAGTGTTTCAGTATATTGAACATAGCATCCTCAGATATGACTTTGTATTTGACATTATTATGTATTTGTTTCAGGTACTACCTCTGCTCCATTGGATTTCTGAGTTCTCCAAAGATTAAGATTATAATGTATTTTGGCCATTGCTTCCCTCTGACCTCACACATTAGGGGGCATCTGTTATCAACCCAAATGGCACTTCTCCATCCGAGTTCCAACACTTCATTTGTTGGCGCACAAAAGGACACTTATGGATTGAAGGTTTCCTTAACACTATAGATGGGAATTACATGAGATGCATTCACTATCCACCTAGCTTGCCATTTTTAACTTTTTATTTGTTGATTATTGTATGCGACTCTTTCCACAGCAACTCACGTACACACATGACTATCTCCAAAGCATACCGCGTACTGTACGTGAGTATTTTCATTGCAACCTACGTACAGATCTGTACGTGGGTTTCCCTTATAGCAACTCTCATGTCATATGTAGGTTTCTAGTATCAATACTCGCATATGCCTCCATTCGACATTAAAAATAATAAACATGATTAATGGATATTTGTTAAGCCCTAAGCATTAACTATCTTAACTGTCTAAACCTCCTCAACCTTCGAAACTGCTCTATTTCCTTAAGTATAAATAGAGGCCTTGGGGAGGGCATTAAGGAATCATATTTGGAGAGCAAATTTATGCTAGTGGTATATCTTCAGAATTCTTTGGAGTAGTAGAACTTAGAATCCTTTGGTTGCAGAGGAGTCCTTGTTTCAGGCGTTGGGTTGTACATTTATCTCATTCACTATTTTTAATAAAGAGAATCCTTCTTCCAACTTTGTGTTGAGTCTCTTTCATGTATCATGGTTTGATGAATATTTATGATTAAGCACTCTATATATTGTTTATCTAACTTGTTATATATACATGTATAATATTGTACTTGGAGGATTTTCTCTTTGCAGGTGAAGGAGGTGCATCCCTGAAAGCTTTGGAGAGGAGCAGAGCAGGAGAAGACAAAGCTTGGATCAACCGTCGTTAATCGGGTGAGTCCATCATATCTTCCTATTTCCTTTCTATACTTTAAAGCTGATTGTATGCAAGTTTTGAGAGTACGTTGGTAACCCCAGACCCTCGGTTATAAGGGTGTTTATTCCTGAACAACAAACGTTGTGATTTTTACTATAGTATTTATGTATTACATGGTCATGGTGATAACTCATAAGGGTTAGAGAAATTGGTAATGAGTAATTGATATGAAAAGTTATAAATGGAATATCATGAGTTCAAATCCCCTGTGGGTACTTACTTACAAAGAAAAACCATGGTCATGGTGATACTTTAATTATTGCATTGTTTGTTGATGATTTAGTCAAAACTTGAAACAATGTAGACTTAATTTTGAGATTGAAGAAACAACTTCTAGATACCTTTGAAGTGACTAACCTTGGTCTTTGTCATTTATTTTTAGGAATTATAGTGATACAAATGACTAATGGTATCTTTATTTCTAAACCCAAATATGGTTTGGATGTTTTGAAATGACTAAAAATGAATGACTGTAAGTCTTGTACTACACCTTTTCAATTGGGAATCAAATCATCTAAATGCTATGACCCTCCTTGGGTCAATGCCATTCTTTTTCAACAACTAGGTAGTAGTCTAATTTACTTGACACACGGTCAATCTGACATCTACTTTGCCATTGGTTTTTTTTATTGGTTCATGTCAAATCTTGGGGAAAGCCACTGGAAATATGCAAAGTGATTTTTTTGATACATTAAGGGAACTTATCAATTTGGAATAAAAAATTGTCACAACAAAAATCCACTAGTTGGTTTTATTGATTTTGATTGGGATGCTGAAATTGATGACATGATGTCCACTTTTAAATATTTGTTTTTACTTATTTATGGACCTTTGGTCTGTTCATGTAAGAATCAAAATCTAGTCTCACTTTCAACTATAGAAGAAGAATATCATGGAGTTTTCGATGCAGGTATCAAGGTGGTTTGGATCAACTAGCTATTAGAAGAGCCCGGTTTTCCTACTTAGGACTTGATTTTTATTTATTGTGATAATCAAAGTGAAATTCATGTCACTAATAATCAGATTGCACACAACAAAATGAATCATGTTGAAATTCATGTCCACTACTTGAGATAGTTGATACAAGACAATGTTGTTATTCTTGTTTATTACAAGAGAGATGATCAGATTGTTGATATCTTTACAAAGTCTTTACCAAAAACTAAGTTTGTTAAACTTCAAGATTTTCTTCGGATTCAGGAAGCTGCAATTATAGGGGGGTGTTCATAGAAGAAAATTTCACCTCCTAAATATCCATAGTGTTGTGTTAATGGGGGGTGTTGGAAACAAAGGTTATCTAGGTTCATCACAGCTTTGGATATTTTGGAGATAGTTAGTTGAAATCCAACACTCGAATAATAGAGATGATGAACTAGTTATCAACTAAGTGGTCGATTGATTTGCTAACTAAATGGTCAATGAGGCAATCGATTGGATGGTCGACTTGACTACAAAAAACAACTAACAATTGGGTTGTTAGGGTCTCTCAGGAAATAGATAGAACCAGTGATCTTTATTTGTAGACCACATCTCCCTCAATTCAAGTATTTTTTTTAAATATAGATACTCTAAAAGAATGACCCTATGGGTTGTATTGATCATGAAGAATATTGAATTACGAGATAACGCAATGTGTTATTACGATCATGATGCAATGTGATTAAGTGTTGCAAATCATGTTTATTTACACCGCCTATGTTCTTGGAATATATTTATCCTTTCTGCTATCTTCTATTATTTGTTCTATTGTGCAAAGGGTTTCCCAACATGGTTGTTAGTTTGAAACTAGAGGAGGAGATTATGGTTAGCATAGTACTTGAAGAAGAGATGATGGTTAGCATGCTCATGGATGAGATGGTGGTTGGTTTTATCATGGAAGAGAATTTGGAGGATCATTTTCATTAACAATTGAATAAATAGAATACTGTTGCCAAGAGTTAAACCTATAAAGTTGGTTGAGGTAACCAATAAAAATAGGATGTAATGATTTCATATTATGAGAAAGGGTCTCACATATGGGTGAAAGCTCAATTTCTTGCATGATCTCCTTAGATTATGTGAGGACCACTTTCTGAAAAGCCATCAATGCATATCGATGGTCTATCACCTTTTAACAAAATCTATTATATGATCTACATGGAATGTTAGGTATTTTCACTTGATGTGACTCATCATCCTCAATAATATCACCTGTTGTTGGGGAGGAACTTCCCTAACATATTATAAAATAATTCTAAAATTTAAATGAAATGTTACAACAAATTATATGTGCATTTAATAAGACAAAAAATGTGTGCAATAATATCAATAAAAAATAAGGATGATATTACCTCTAGCATCAAGTGGCTCATCTTAGATAAATATCATGTTTTCACATCCTTTCCACTCCATTCTTTTCTATATGTATTGTATGATATCTAGGGTGCAATCATTTTCAATATCTAACATATCCAATGCCTCTAAATTTACATGCCTATACATGAAATCTAATTTCCACCACTTGGGAACATATGCCCCCACATGTGCATGAACATATTAGTCATTGGACTAAAAGGGAAGCAATAGAATGTTAGTCGAGTGGTTGGAAATGTCTCATAAAATAAACTAAATAACTAAAAAAATTAGAATACCATCCTCCCATCAAACACAACTGGAAATGATATAGAGAACACCAAAATTGTCATAAGAAAATGGAAGACCACCTAGTCAATTTGGCCCTCTAAACTAAAGTATATACATAGTGAATTAATGAATAATCTAAGCACTTCCCATTAGATGTATATTTATCTAGTCTCATGATCACAAGCAGCATGCACTTAGTCTGCACTGCACCAAATGCATGTAAATCTAGCTAGGCACTAGTAACCTAGAAATCACTAAGGTTAGTGATGTTCTCATTTACATATCTCTACACATATTAAATATGACACACTCTTGCAACACTAGGTGGGATATTGGGGTACTGGGGAAATCCGTATGTTTACACAACAATCTAGTATTGAAGTATATATCTTCCACTATGGGATAATACCATAGATTAGGACTTACCCTGGATGTATAACTAGTATTATCCCAATGAATAACCAATTCTTTCAATTAGAAAACATTCTCCTTGAGGGATGAACCCTCACAAAACTTGAGGGGGTCAACATTACTCAAAAAGAGAGGATTCTATGCTATAAAAAGGTGAGGGTGGAAATCTCCGTCCCTTTCTAATTTCTCCGACTTTTGCACAAAGTTGTACATGTAATTTTCTTGTTGCTATTGTTATCATTGTCATTGTTTCTAATTCAAATAACAACTTCATTAGATACGTTCACACATGTACATACATATAATATTGAAAATTCGAGTAAATAACCAATTTTATTTATTAAAAATTGAAATTAGATTTCTTTAAAAAAAACTATGTAAAATAAACACATACCTATAAATGTAAAACACACTCAATGATGATAAACCAACGTAGATCCAAATCCTAGGCTCTATCAAGCGCCGAGAGGGATCAGATCTCTTCGTAGGTATCCATTGATTTGATTCAAACCAAAAGACACATCTTTTTATTTAAGGTCCACATATAATATTTTATTATTAATATTTAATATTATTTATGGCTCACATATAATATTTTTTATTATTTTTTATTTTTTTATGAACTAACATTACAACATTTCCCCATACATGGTTTTAAAACCATATGCACTACCCTCCTACAACCATGGGTTGTTTAGGAGGCCTTGCACATGGTCTTAAAACCGTTTGCAAGGCCCTCCTAAACTATGTACAATAAAACTATGGGTTCTTTAGGAGGCCTTGCACATGGTCTTAAAACCATAAACCATGTCCATGGTTTTAAAACCATGGTTTAAAACCATGTGCATAAAAACCATGTGCATGGTTTTAAAACCATGGTTTAAAACCATGCACATGGTTTATGGTTTTAAAACCATGTGCAAGGCCAACTTTTTTTATTATTTTGTTAAGTAAAAACATTACAACATCTCCCCCATATTCTGTTTTTTTCCTCACTCATATTTTTTAACGGATAATTAAATTTTTACTTTTTTATTGTTTTGTTAGGTGGAAGATTACAACATCTCCCCCATATTAGGTTTTTTTTGGCCGACATTTATTTTGGCCTATAATTAAAATAATTATTTTTTATTGATAAAAATAACATTACGTAACGTTACGTAACATTACAAGATCTCCCCCATACTGGGTTGTAGAGCACCTCTCGGTGCAATAATACTTAATGCATCGATGGATAGGATAAATAATACTTAGCACACCATACTTCTTGTGTCTTATAAAAAAAGACCACACCAATAAGGTGGAAATGTAGAGCGCAACGAGAGGCGCTCTACAGCCCAGTATGGGGGAGATCTTGTAACGTTATGTAACGTGGTAACGTTGTAACGTTACGTAACGTTACATAGATGTCAGCTATAAAAAACAAAACTTTTAATTATCTTCCAAAATAAACGTCGGCCACAAAAACAATCTAATATGGATGAGATGTTGTAATGTTCCTACTTAACAAAATAATAAAAAATTTAATTATCTACCATAAAAAAATGTCCGTGAGAAAAACAACACAATATAGAGGAGATGTTGTAATGTTTCTACTTAACAAAATAATAAAAAATAATAAAAATAAAAAATTGAATTATATGCAAAAAAAATGTTGGTCATGCACATGGTTTTAAAACCATGTGCAAAGCCTCTTAAAAACCCATGGTTTTATTGTACATGGTTTAGGAGGGCCGTACAAATGGTTTTAAAGCCATGTGCAAGGCCTCCTAAATAGCCCATGGTTTTATTGTATATGGTTTAGGAGGTAGTTGCAAATGGTTTTAATACCATGTGCAAGGCCTCCTAAACAACCCATGATTTTAGGAGGGCCTTGCACATGGTATTAAAACCATTTGCAACTACCTCCTAAACCATATACAATAAAACCATGGGTTTTTAAGAGGCTTTGCACATGGTTTTAAAACTATGTATGGGGGAGATGTTTTAATGTTTTTTCCTAACAAAATAAAAAATATTATATGTAGCCATAAATAGTATTAAATATTAATAATAAAAATATTATTTGTGGACCTTAAATAAAAAAAACGTGCCTTTTGGTCTGAATCACATTAAAGCTGATAGTTGAGTGCAATACTTAAGAAGAGGCCTGCACCTCCAAAGATTTGATCCCTCTCGACGCTTGATAGAGCCTGGGATTTGGATCTATGCTGGTTTATTGATAAAAATAACGTTACGTAACGTTGTAACATTACGTAACGTTATGTAACATTACAAGATCTCCCCCATACTGGGCTGTAGAGCGCCTCTCGGTGCAATAATACTTAATGCATCGATGGATAAGATAAATAATACTTAGCACACCATACTTCTTGTGTCTTATAAAAAAAAGACCACACCAATAAGTAATATGGCTAGTGTTCCACCTATTGTGCACCACCAAAGCATATCAATGTCTCATGATACGACGTGTAGCTTATAGTGCATTTGTGCATCTTATAAGTTGATAAATTTTATTTTTCACATTATAAATTAAATTTGAAACTCTTATGTTCAAAGACAATAATGGTGCATCTATATTAAATAGGGTACTCATAAGTCTGAGTCACTTTATGAAAAAAAAACATTTCATGATGCATTTATAATATCAATAAACATCACTAGTGATGCTGATATGTTAGAAAACACATCACACAAATATAGGATTTTGTTTTAATTAATTTATGTCTTATTTTTGCACTACGTATCAATCTATGCACCACAAGATTTTAGAAAGAAATTCGAGGAACTTTAGTGCTATAGGAAATACCAAACACATTGACAACCCTCTCTTGACCATTAATTTTTTCCATGCTAACCAATGCATTGGTAAATATCGAGAAACACAAGCCACGATGCTTATAAGTATTATAAATATTTTAAATAGCACCAAATATATGAGTTTTTTTTTAAAATCATGTTTCATTTGAATATTTGAATATAGATAACCTTGATGTTATGGTTATAATCTTGATACACGTCACGTTTTTTAAAATCATGTTTCATGATGCTGTCAAGGTTAATATATGTACCAAATATATTTGAATATAGATAACCTTCATGTTAGGTTATAATCTTGATACACATCACAAATGGTGCGTCTCTTAACTCATACTGTTAGTGTGGATGTTTTAACGATTTTTCTTACATTGGTGCACTCCTCGAGGAACATAAGTGCACCACTAATAATGTGTGTTGTACATTTACAATATGAACCACGTTTTTCATTTTGAATCTAATAATAATGGAATTATTTAAAAGAATAAAAAAAAGTAATATTGAAATAAAATTCTAAATTTTAATCTATTAAAAATGTAAATGAGGAGGTGATAAACAATTTACTTACTCTCTTTTTCATAAATGTAGCATGGTTTCTACACAGATTAAAAATGAAACTATAGAAAGGTTTCACAAATTCTGAAAATAAACCAAATTTACTGGGAATCAAGGAATCAAACAACACAATTGCATTGACGATGAGGAAATCGTACATGGATGCTAAGAACTAGTGCTTCTATGATTTGAAGTATTGAAAGAAATGTAAAAATGAAATTACAATTTAGTATTTTTATTTTAACCCTACTTCAACATGCTCGACATAAAAATGCACTAAAGTGCATAGCTATGTTTTTGGTGTACCCTAGTTTTTTATATATAAAAACACCATCTCTTTCATCACTATTTCTAACCAATGTTTCAATGTGGCATGCAATTCACAACTTATGTCTCTCATAAAAATATTAGGAAATTATTGCTAGTGGTTCTTATTACAATATATACTAGATGAGAAACCGATGATGATGCTTCCACCTTGAATTTTGTGGTGTGATCTTAAATTAACTTGATCTGAAATTTCAAGATCTTTTAAATTGCATGTGAATTTGAATGTTAAATACTCATTAAACATGCTTATCAACATAAAATTTAAATGCTTTAAAACATTCACAAAGCAAATAAACACAGAAATGCAAACTAGAAATAGAAGACATGGCTAAGAATGGAGTTCACCCCTCTTGGGCTACGACTCTGGGCCACTTCCAATGGGAAGGTCTATCTATTAAGTCTTCAAGAGTTTACAATCGAGTATTTTGGGAAAAATTCAGAATTTTGTTTGTTAGAAGCATAAATAAACAACACCAATGAACTCCTTGTGAAATTCTAAGAAAAACGAGTATAACCTCGAATATATTTGCCTGAGACCTCCTCTGGCATGCAAAATGAGAACATCCTCTACCCTGTCTATACTGATTGTATTGTTCCTGCCTCCAAAACCATGCACATTAATGCCTATACTACCTCAGGATATGTTACCATGTTTTGTCTCTAAAAATTTTCAAATGTTTGTATTGAATTCTAAATTTTCTATTATACATTGCACCTCCCTTCAATGCCAAAGTAGGATTTATATAGGGAAAAAACAATAGTTTTGGGTCGCGGGTTGTGGGGTCAGGCACCCTTTTTTATCCCAACACCTCCACAACAAACATTTAAACCAATCTCATCGAACCATACCAAGGCTAATCAGAATGGCTCATTGGTAGGTCATCAGGGATATGTGGCATAAGTCCCGATGTCAAACCCGCATGCCTCTCCACTTCTTGCGCATATATTATTATGTTAATGTTATAATATTCCATGTTGAAATGGTTTATCCCATAGTCTGTGGATATGGTTGGCACTTTGTTATATGATTAAGTTGCAGTTCTAATGTTTGACGTGTTTGGATAATATTTCATACATGGCGCATTTAATATATTGTATCCTATGGTTTAATTCCCAAGGGGGGCCTTGGTGTTGCATGGGGTTGAGGGATAAGTCCTTTACCCCCCCTTCTTTAACAAAGCCAGACAACCTTTAAATAAAATCGTTTCCATATACTTATCAAGGAACACATATAGAGGCTTTGGATAGCATAATATTCTGAAAACTATAAGGGCTAGGAGGTCTAGGGTTCAAATCCCTTAGACTCTAACCTCTAATCATTTTTTTCCAAACCATATTTTTTTACCACTTTTTACCATTTTAACCTTCATTGTCGAAATTTCAAATGCTGACAATTTCTTCATATGGAGGTTGTTTCGCATGAAACAAACGTTGTTAGAAAGCTGCTGACAAGATCTTTAATCCTGTAAGCTTTTATTTTCATTTTGAAGAATTTAAATTTGATCGACTTTAAGTTGATCCACCTGGATCAAACCTTCCCACTGAGAAGCTTTTGCGCAACCAAAAGCATGAAATCATTCAGAAAAGAAGTGAGGGTACAGCTCCCTCACTTTTTCAGTCTCTAAACACCTTTATTTGCTTGGGTGCATTCCTTTTAACCCCACACTAAGAAACTCCATGTCTCCTATTCACGAAGATCTAATCTTCTTGTCTAGTATTACATCTTCCCAAAGTTGATTGAGATACTCAGGAGCAAATTCGTCTATAGAAGGTGCTTGAACCTATACATCTTGGTCTACAATCATAGGCATCTCATACACTTTCAATTTTTCCATATTAACAACTGAATGCATTTGCATATAAGGAGGAAATTCTAACCGAAAAGCATTATTACCGACTTTGTGCAAAATTGTAAAGGGTCCATACCTGATAGGTTTCAATTTTCTACCTTCACCTTGGATTTGATCTTTGCTGATATGAAGCCATACTTCATCACCAACCTGAAAATGATGGTCTATGTGATGCTTGTCATGACGTTCTTTGTATTTGTCCTGACTTGATTCCAACCGTTCCTGCACTACTTGATGAATTAATTGGATTTGTTTAATAAAATTTTGAGCTTTATCTACATCAACCTGTCCCTATTCCATTGTACCTTTCCCAAAAACAAAGTCTAAAGGAGACTTTGGCAAGTACCCAAAACATGCCTTGAATGGAGACATCTAAGTAGAAGAGTGTATAGCTCTATTGTAGGCATGATGTACATAATGCAACTATGCATCCCACAGCTTGGGATGCTTAGCACAATACCCTTGAAGAAGATGCACCATGGTCTTGTTGACCACTTCAGTTTGACCGTTGGTTTGTGGATGAAATGCTGTGCTTTTCTTGAGCTTTATGTCCATAAGTTCCCATAAATATGACCAAACTTTACCAAGAAAGAGGGAATCTCGATAAAAAATGATAGAAGTAGGAAGTCCAATATGGACCCATACATTTTGAAAGAACAAATGAGCAGTCATATCAATTGTGATCTGCTTTTTACATGGCATGAGTATACACATTTTACTAAATCGATCCACAACAATATACAGATAGTCATGTCCTTTTCTCGACATTCTAAACCTCCTACAAAATCCATTGAAATACTTTCCCATGGAAGAGAAGGAACTAGAAGTGGAGTGTACAAGCCTAACTTTATGTTACTTGGTTTACTTGTTGCACACATAACACAAGCTTTTACATATTTTGACATTGTTTCATTCATTTGAGGGCAATAGAAAAACTTTTGTAATTGTGTTATAGTTTTACCTACTAAAAAATGTCCCGAAATCTTAGAGAAGTGTGAGCTTCTCTCATCACATGCACTCTTTCACTTTTTGGAATACAGATTTTACCAAGATGATACAACAACTTATCATTGATATGATAGTTCAATCCTTCCTTCTGATAGTAATTCCTTAGTGATTCATAAACTTCTTTGAAATCTTCATCCTTAGTATATTGTTCAACATAAGTTGCATGAACTAAGGATAAAAATGTGAAGTTGGGAAACAATTTTATGACAACATAGTGAAAAAAAAGAGGGCACACAAATTAACACACGAAAAAAAACAACCTCATACTCTAGGACGATATTTTAGAAAACTCTTGGCAGAGAGTTTAATAAAACTCTAGGTTGAGAGTTTGAACCAATCATCGCGTTGTATTTTTAAGAAAACTCTTGGATGAGAGTTTGAACTAAACTCTCAATTGAGAGTTTGGAAGATATTTTTTTGGTTGAGAGTTCATGGTCAACAAAACCTGTGAAAATATTTGGCATCTTTCTGGAACTTGCAACTTCAGCAACCTCAAACCCCTGCAAATTTTAAATATTATGTTTCGAACTTAGTAGCAATGGATTCATCTCTAAATCTAATTTCCAATGATATAATAATTTTTTGATTTCGATTTGAATTTATATTTATTAATTTTTTTTTAAACCTTATCCCTTAAGAATTTTATTACTCTAAAAATCACCCAAAATGAAAATTCAATATCATATCAAAGACAACACCAAAAATTTTGAAATCTTCATAGAGATCATAATTGCCTTGTCCTCTTCAAAAACCTCAAAATATATTCCATGCACAAGTGCAGTGTTTGTAGAATATGATCATACATTGTTTTACCTAAAGTGAATAACCATGTCTCAAAAAGCTAGTGCGCATGCTGGTCACCCATAATCCATACCTAAAATTTTCAAGTATATGTCGTTGGTGAGCACCAAATTTGTCCCATGATATGTCCATAAAATTTTTTTTAAAAATACGAGTAGAAAGCTAATTCAATTCTGTAAAACATTTTTGTTTACTTCAAGTTGAAATTCCTAAGGGAGATATGGGTTTGAAGAGGTCGAAGTTGAAAACATAAAAGTTAGCAGTTTTGTTTGTTAAAAAACAAGCCAAAAGTGCTGCCCAACTTCGCGTTATGACCCCTAAAGGACTTTGTTGAATCACAATAAAATCATTTGTTGGAGGTCTTGATAGCATATCTGCAACTTTGTTCCGAATTCCTTTCTTGTACTTAATAACCACATGAAATTGTTGTAAAAAACCCATCCATCTAAAATTCCTTGATTATTGTGGCTCAGTTTGTGATTGTAAATATTGTAGTGGTTGATGATCAAATGATTGTTTCTTTACCCATTAGGTAATGTTTCCTCTTTTTAACACTTTGTATTAATGCATACAACTCTTTATCATAGGTTGGATAGTTTATTATTTTTTTAGAGAAAGTTTTAGAATGATAGCATATTGGTTTTTTATGTTGCATTAAGGATTCCCCCATTGCATAACCACTAGCATCAAATTCTATCTCAAATTATTGTTGTAGATATGGCAGTGCAAGTACTGAAGTTGTGCTAATATTTTCTTTCAATGTGTCAAAGTCCTTATGTTCCTTGCCTTCCCACTGAAACACATTGTTCACACTTGTCAAAGCATGTAAAGGAGAAGTTCGCAATGAAATTCCTCCAGTATCGGGTTGCTCCCAAGAAGCTTCTTACATTGGTTACATTATTTGTCTTAGGCCAATTTACAATGACCTCAACTTTAAAGGGATCAATATTCAATTCACCATCCCCTACAATGTAACCTAGGTATACTAAAGATGTCTTTCCAAATTCACATTTAGACATCTTTAGGTACAATTGTTCCCTTACAAGTAGATCCAATACCTATTTAACATGCTTGACATGCTATTCCCAAGTTCGACTGAAAATAAGAATATCATCTAAGTAGACTATAACAAAATCATCAATGAAGGGCCTAAACACATCATTCATCACCCTCATAAATGTTGTGGGTGCATTACAAAGCCCAGATGGCATTTCCATCCATTCATACAATCCTTGTTTGGTTTAAAAAAAAAAATCCAAATATCATTGTCATGAATACGGATTTGATGATAGCCACTTCTTAAGTCAAACTTAGTGAAAAATATTGCATTTTTTAACTGACCCAAAAGGTCATCATTTTAAGGAAGAGGATACTTGTTACTATATTGTAATTTTGTTTAGTTCCCTTTAATCAACACACATAGGCTAAGTGCCATCTTTCTTTGGAACCAAAACAAGTGGTGAACCGCACGAAGAGTAACTTGGTCGAATGGCCCCTCTCTCAATCAATTCCTGAACCTGTTTCTTTATTTCTGCATTCTCAACAATGGAAGACCTGTGCATACCAATATTAGGAAGAGGTGCATCTTGCAGTAATTGAATTTCATGTTGAATTTCCATTTTTGGAGGTAATCCTTTAGGTTCTTGAAACAAAATATCATAATCAAGTACCACCTTTATCAAGTCCTTTTTAAGCTTAGGATCATAATATTTAAAGGATTTAGTTTTTTCAACATATTTTGCTTTTACTATCTTAAGCACAAAGTTCTTACTTGCATTAATTAACCTCTTCATTTGATTTGCAGAAACTAAAGAAATATTAGTTTTCATGCGATGTGCACGAAAGATATATTAAATACCATCTTTAATGAGCTGATATATGTTATCTTCCCTGTAAAATATAGCCTTCCTATAATACAAATATGGACTACCCAATGCAATACCACAGATATCCAATGGAACCACATCTAGATCTACCTCATCCACAAATCCATAAGTGATGGAAAATCTAACTCTACACTGTTTTGCAACTTGTAATTGTTCATTATTACATACCCATCCAAGTGGATATGGCTTAGGGTGTAACTTAGTTTCCAATTGTAATTTCTCAATAATTTCTTCTGAAATGAAGTTTTCTTGTGATCCACTATCAAAAAGAGTATCAATTTTTGTATGTTTGGATATTACTCTAATATGAAATAAATCACTCCTCTTTCTTTGATCAATGATAGATTTATTTCTTGAAACAGAACAAGAAGGAATTTTACCTTGAATACTTGTAGGAACCACCTTAGTTTCATACCTAGATTCTGATCCCAAATCACGTTGGATTGCTACTACAGTAGTCTTTCTATCTTCCTTATTCCAAAACTTCTCAAGCTTGAGCTCCAAATGAAGTTTCTAACATTTGGAAGCATCATGACCTTTCTTTTGACAATGAGTATAGGTAGGCTTGTCTCCTTCCTTCTTCATAGTAGTTGTGTGTTTACCTTTCGACTCGTTTCCATTGGGTTTGAAAGGTTTTTTGGAAAAATTCTCTTTGGTATTCTTCCCCTTCGTATCTATGTGATTTTCTTGAACACACACTTCATCAAGGTTAGTTGGATTAAACATCAATATCATATGACGTAAATAACTATGAAATCCTCATATATATTTGAGAAGAGTTTTTTGGGTGTAGAGAGGTATACCAAGTACCAATGCTCTTTTTCAAAATTCTTATGTGTAATTTTGCACACTTTGTCCCTTACCTTGCCTCAGATTCTTCCAATCCATCATAGCTTGTTGTATATACCCTAATGGATAGATTTTATTTTTTAGTTTTTAAGTGAAACCATACCAAGAGGAGATGATTTTGCCTTTTGTGGCAAGATCCCCTAGAGATATTCTCTCCCACCAAATGAGAGCATTCCCTCCAAGTTAGAGAGAATCCAACTGAATATTAATGTTATCTTCAGTATTTACTTTCGAATCCTACAATAAACTTCAACTTGATGGATCCAATTGTACAATTCTTTAGCGTTAATCTCTCTATTATACATAGGTAATTCAAACTTAATATCCAGCTTTAATTTGAGGCACATTGAAATATCCCAAATCCCAATATTTTCTATTTCTAAACAATTATGCGGATACAAATGGGCTTACAAACTGCCAGGCAAAAATCCCTATTTTATAGGAAAAATTAGGGTTAGGGTTTGTGAGATAGGATACACACTTACCACTAATAACTGGCGGAACTACTGCAGATAAATTCTGCAAGTACTGAGATCTGGATTGGAGAGGAACTGATCTCTCCCGTCTCCGGTGAATGCTCCAGCAATAAGACGCCCAACCAGAGAAAAAGGTGACGCCCTCAAGGAAGGAGGTGCACGATGGATCTGTCGATTTGCAGGGCTGATAGCCTTGCTGTGCCGGAGAGATTGGCTGGGATATACTGCAGTTCTGAACCCTCTAAGTATGATAGCATCTTGGTTCTCTGAGGCAGCTGCTCATGCCCCTGGTGGTCTGGAAATGCTGATAATTCCTTCGGATGAGCTCAGATGGAGCTGATAGTCACTCGGTATCGGAGTATGAATCTGCTGGTGAGAATGATGCCTGAGTTTCGGAAGGAAACTGATATCTGAAGGCCCAATAGCTGATTAGGGCTTCCTGGTGGAAAACCCCCTTCTTATGGCTGCACTGTGCCTCTGCACAAATCTATACCCTATGCGATATAACTGATGAATGAAATGAAGAACAAGAAGTGAACCAGTATGGCTTACCCAGAATAAGACTAGGACAGATGTTTCACTGCCGAAATCCTGTTAGCTAAAGACTCCATCTCCAACCCCAACTGTTGTGCTTCACGCTGTGATGCTATCCAAGTGCTCCCAAAATAATCAATAATCATAAGTGCCGTCTCCTCTTGCTTTACCCTCTATTTATAAATTTCAACTGCACAAAACCTAATCTTTGACCTAATTAAGTCACTTTATCTTCTAATTTTCCATTGACTTGCATGCAAAGAGCATGGTCATGCATGGAGCATGGAAAAGAGCATGGTCATGCAAAGAGCATGGTCATGCATGAAGGTGGCCTTTGGCCCAGGTGGCCCTTCTTGACCAAGTGAGGATGCCGTAGATCTTCGATGGATGGCATCGGTCCTTATCTGATTCCCTAGTTATCAGTAACCGCTTGAACCCACAGGAATCACATAGGTTAGCGGTATGGGCCTCAGGGCCTAAAAGGAAGAGGACATTACAGTCCTCCCCGCTCGAGATTGCTTGTCCTCAAGCAACTTCAAACTGGGATGCTGCAATACCTGTTCACCTTCCCAAGTGGCATCCTCTGGTGGTAGTTCTTTCCATTGAACCAAATATTCCTTGATCACCCTATTCCTGAGCTTCCTCTCTCTGGTCTATATGATCCATTTAGGAATCAGTATCAGCAGTCCTTCATCATCTAAAGGGGGAAATTCGGTAGATGGAGCAATGTGTTGTTCGAGGGTCTTCTTCAGGCTGGACACATGGAACACATTGTGGATTTTGCTTTCTCTGGGCAGCTCTAGCTCATATGCCACCTCTCCCACCTTCCGAATTATTTTGTATGGTCCATAGAAGCGGGGTTTTAATTTCTTTGCTCCTTTCTTCTTAAGTGACGACTGTCTGTAAGGCTGGAGCCTTAAGTAGACTAAATCCCCTACCTCAAAGCTCCGCTCAATCCTATGTTTGTCGGCATACACCTTCTGTTGATTCTGGGCTGTCTGTAAATTCTCTTTCAATACTTTCAGGATGTCTTGACTGTCTTGTATCCAATCCTTAGCCTTAGGAGCCCTGCTATCTCCAAATGCCAAATCTGCATAGTCCAAGGCCTCATAACCATATAATGCCTTAAAAGGAGTCATCCTAATAGACATGTGATAAGTAGTGTTGTAGCAGTACTCTCCTAGGTGTAGCCATTTGATCCATGTTCTCTGTTGCCCTGCTATGTAGTTCCTGAGATAACCTTTGATCCACTTGTTGACTATTTCTGTTTTCTCGTCACTCACTCTAGGGGTGATAGCTCGTACTAGTAGCCAGTTCGGTCCCCACCAATCTGAACAGTTCCTGCCAAAAGGCACCTGTGAGCCTGCTATCCCGATCACTGACAATGGTCTTAGGCAACCCGTGTAACCTGAAAACTTCCCTGAAAAATAACTCCACCACCTGAGCTGCTGAGTAGTCTGATGGTATCGAGAAGAAGTGTGCAAACTTGGTCAGTCTGTCAACTACCACATATAAACAATCTCACCCTTGGACCTTGGGAAAGCTTGTAATGAAGTCCATGGAGATGCTCTCCCACTTCTGTTCTGGAATCGGTAGTGGCTGGAGTAGCCCTGCTGGATGTGTGTTCTCAACCTTGTTCTGCTGACAGATGCTACATTCCCGGACATGCTGCATAATTTCCCCCTTGAGGCCCTTCCATGAGAACCTCTCTCTGATCTGCTTGTAGGTATTTAAGAACCCTTGATGCCCTGACAAAGGAGAATCGTGAGCTGCCTGGATGATCTTATTCCTCAATGTGGATTCTGGAATGAGATATATCCTGTTTTTGTAGTAGATGATGTCATCCACAATCTTGTACTTGTCATCCTGAATTTGCCCGTCCAATAATTTGCAAGAAAATTTATTTTTGGAGTATTCCACTAAGAGCAATGCCCTCTAGTCCGTGGATATACTACTGAAAGATAATGGGGCTGAACACCTAGATAATGCATCAGCTACTACACTAGTCTTACCTTTCACGTACTCGATCTTGAAATCGTAGGCTTGTACCTTGCTGACCCATTTCTGCTGTCGCTCATTCAGTTCCTTATGCTCCAAGAAATACTTGAGGCTGTTATGATCTATTTTAATTTTGAACTTACTTCCCACCAGGTACTGTCTGAATTTTGTGAGAGCATGCAAGATAGCTAGCATCTCTTTGTCATATATGGAATAATGGCGCTCGTAGTTCTTCAGTTTACGGTTCTCAAATGCAATAGGGTGATTATTCTGCATCAATACTGCTCCTAACCCTTCTCCTGAGGCATCACATTCTACTGTAAAGGGTTGTGAGAAGTATGGCAATTCTAACACTGGCCACGAGCTCATGATAACCTT
The DNA here is from genome assembly GCA_001517045.1 of Pseudotsuga menziesii. NCBI lineage: Eukaryota > Viridiplantae > Streptophyta > Pinopsida > Pinales > Pinaceae > Pseudotsuga > Pseudotsuga menziesii. Next base: position 74,750 of record LPNX010935493.1, on the reverse strand, counting down.
CATCTCCTCGAAAGTTTTCTGCGCTAAGTCTGTCCAAGTGAATTCCCCCTTCTTGGTGAGATCTATGAGGAGTGTTGCAAACTAGGAGAATCCCTTAACGTACCGTCGGTAATACGTGCACAGACCTAGGAACCCTCTCAATTCTGTCACTGTTTTTGGCGCAGGCCAATCTCTGATAGCTCGTATTTTCTCCATGTCCACCTGTACTCCTTCTGCATTGATCACATGTCCTAAGTATAGCATTTCCTTCATGCCAAACTCACACTTGGACATTTTCGCGTAAAGCAACTGTTCTTATAAAATACTCAACGTCTCATCCAGGTGTTTCAAGTGCTCTTCCCATGTTTTGCTGTAAACCAAGATGTCATCAAAGAAGACAAGTAGAAACTTACGTAGCTGTGCCCTGAAGGTGTGGTTCATGCACGACTGGAAAGTAGCTGGAGCATTGGTAAGCCCGAAAGGCATGACCAAAAACTCATAGTTCCCAAAGTGAAAGCGAAAGGCTGTTTTGGGGATGTCCTGGTCCCTTACCCTGATCTGATGGTACCCCGAGCGAAGATCGATCTTGGAGAAGTATTGAGCTCCCTGAAGTTCATCCATGAGTTCGTCAATCTTGGGAATGGGATACCTGTTCTTGATGGTCTTTTTGTTAAGTGCTCGATAATTGATGCACATACGCAAAGTGCCATCCTTCTTCTTAACCAGAACTACTGAAGATGCAAAGGGGCTAGAACTGGGTCGTATGTAACCAAGCTCCAGTAATTCCTTGATGGTTTTCTCAATTTCATCTTTGTACCTCTTGGGATGCCTGTAAGGAGTGGTGATGACGGCTTGTGTCCCCTCCTCTAGCTCGATGATGTGCTCAAAGCCCCGGTCTGGTGGTCTGCCTGATGGAAGGTCCCGAAAAACCTTTTCGTGTTTCTGTAGCAAGGCTTGAATGTCACTGGGGTGTTGTGAGCTGGTCTCTGGGGGTTTCCTTAAGGTGACAAAACATTCTGCAGCCCATTCTATATCATCCTGTCGAAGCACTGCCTCCATTTTCTGTGACGAGACTGGTTTTCAGGGATAAGTGTTCATGCCCCTCAAAACTACCAGTTTGCCATCTGGCCCCTGAAACTCCATCTCCATTGCCCTGTAATATGTAGTGTATTTTCCTATAGAGTAAAGCCACTGAACACCCAATACCACATGAGTATCCACTACATAGAAAGAGTCGGTCATCTGATAGTTACCCAAGGCAACATTCAGTTTTGGGATCCAGTAGTTGCACTCCATACTGGAGTTCCCGGCTACTGCTACAGTGAATCCCTCGAACTTCTTGGTCTGAATACCTCGTTTGGCTACCCAAGCGGAGTCAATGAAATTGTGGGTGGCTCCCCCATCAATCAGAACTCCTACTCTGTGACCCTACACTACTCCCCTGAACCTGAGAGTATGGAATCTCGGTACTCCAGATAGTGTAGCAATGACTCCCTCTGGTGTATCACCCTGGTGTGATTCCTCTGCTGTGGCCTCCTGCTCATCGTCATCCTCGTTACTGTCTGAATACACCTCAATGTAATGTGCCTTCGCCTTCCCGGCGCATCTATGTCCTGGTACCCACGGTTCCTGGCAAGTGAAGCACAACTTTTTCCTTCTCAAATCTTTCTTGGTGTCCTCATCTAACCAGGTTTTCTTGGGCACATCCTGCTGGAAAGGTTTCCTGTCCTTGTCCCTAATAGGAAAATTGGTTTTCATAGGGAATTTGTTTTTGGGAACTGAATCCTGAAGATCCCTTGCCCTGCTAATAGCATCCTGCAGAGTGAGGGTTTTGTAGGCTTTCACCCATCCCCGTAGTGGCTCTATGAGGGCCGCAGTGAATAACATAGTCAGTCTACTCTCTGACACATCTGTTACCATAACGGCTAGCCTATGGAAATCTGAAATGAATGATTCTACGCTACCAGTCTGCTTGAGTTGAGCCAACTCCCTGAAATGGATCTCTGGATCTTTCCTGTCGAACCTCTCCATGAGTCTCTGAGTGAACTCACCGTAAGAATGTATGGTGTTGTGACCTAATGTCACCAGTCCGTGGTACCACCATTCGTGAGCCTCTCCGTCCAAGTGAAGTGTAGCCAACTTAATGGCATCTGTCTCTATCATGGGGTTGAGATGGAAATAGGTATCCAACTTTTGGACCCATGTTCTCGCTGATCCTCCGCGAGTCCCATCAAAGTTTGGGATGGTCAACCTACCCAAGGTTTTCTGCAGCTCATAGTTGTGATTGAAACCCTTGTTGAAATTCCTGGGCCTGTTCCTGCTCTTCATGTTGCAGAAGTCGGAGAAAGACATAGCAGCATGAAACTCATCTCCTAAGTCTATGTACTCTTGCAAATAAGCCCCATAAGGCTCGATGGGCTCTACCTGCATGACCGAGCCCCCTACTATATCTGCCAAGAAGTGAGGCATGGTAGGCCTGATAGTAGGTCTGTTGTATATGTGGGGAGTGTTCTGGATGTTGGTGTACGCCATCTTTCCACTGCCGCTGGAAGATCCCCGCTCTGCCGGTGAAGGGGGTGTACTGCTGATACCTGGTTCTGGTTTCACTGACAGTCTACTGATTGCATTGAGGACTTCTTTTTGTCCTTTCGCTAAGTCTTGCAATGCAGAGACCAAGTTGCGAAAGTCCATCCGATCCTCCTCATCTCCCGTTCCTTTTCCCCTATCCGCATGAATACCTGTCTGTTCCATGTCGGAATTGGTATCCTCAAGCTGGATATCTTCAAAGTCCCCTGTGTACCTACTCTTCCTCCTCCTATAGGTTACAAAAGGATCCCCTTATGTATTCATCTACTTTTCATCTCTTAAGCCCACAGCTGGCCAAGAAAATAGCTCTGATACCACTGAAATATCCCTAATCCTGATATTTTCTATTTCTAAACAATTATGCGGATACAACTGGGCTTACAAACTGCCAGGCAAAAATTCCTTACAACTGGTAACTCGCGAAACTGGATACAACTGGGCTTACACTTACCACTGATAACTCGCGAAACTGCTGCAGATAAATTCTGCAGGTATTGAGATCTGGATCGGAGAGGAACTGATCTCTCCCATCTTTGGTGAATGCTCCAGCAATAAGACGCCCAACCAGAGAAAAAGGTGACGCCCTCAAGGAAGGAGGTGCCCAATGGATCTGCCGATTTGCAGGGCTGATAGCCTTGCTATGCTGGAGAGATTGGCTGGAATATACTGCAGTTCTGAACCCTCTAAGTATGATAGCATATTGGTTCTCTGAAGCAGCTGCTCACGCCCCTGGTGGTCTGGAAATGCTGATAACTCCTTCGGATGAGCTCAGATGGAGCTGATAGTCACTGGGTACCGGAGTATGAAGCTGCTAGTGATAATGATGCTTGAGTTTCAGAAGGAAACTGAGATATGAAGGCCCAATAGCTGATTAGGGCTTCCTGGTGGAAAACCCCCTTCTTACGGTTGCACCGTGCCTCTGCACAAATCTATACCCTGTGCAATATAACTGATGAATGAAATGAAGAACAAGTGGTGAACCAGTATGGATTACCCAGAATAAGACTAGGACATATGTTTCACTACCGAAATCCTGCTAGCTGAAGACTCCGTCCCCAACCCCAACTGCTGTGCTGCACGCTGTGCTGCTATCCAAGTGCTCCCAAAATAATCAATAATCATAAGTGCCGTCTCCTCTTGCTTTATCCTCTATTTATAAATTTCAACTGTGCAAAACCTAATCTTTGACCTAATTAGGTCACTTTTTCTTCTAATTTGCCGTTGACTTGCATGCAAAGAGCATGGTCATGCATGGAGCATGGAAAAGAGCATGGTCATGCAAAGAGCATGGTCATGCATGAAGGTGGCCTTTGGCCCAGGTGGCCCTTCTTGACCAAGTGAGGATGCCGTAGATCTTCTATGGATGGCATCAGTCCTGATCTGATTCCCTAGTTATCAGTAACCGCTTGAACCCACAGGAATCACATAGGTTAGCGGTATGGGCCTCAGGGCCTAAAAGGAAGAGGACATTACACACATTAAAGTCAATTTTTGCTTTTTTCTTTCCAAACGGAGAATAAAAAGAGAAAGAACCATTGATATTAGATGAAGAAGATGGTGGAGATTTAGGAGGTTCCTCACCACATACTTCTTTTTTACCTTTCGCATGATATGTACCTCCTTGTTCACCTTTATTTCGATCTTGATAGAGCTCCTCTACCATCGTTTGCATTCTCATGAAAGATTTCAAAAATTCTCCTTTTGGTGAAGACATTTTCCCTTCTTCTCCTTTTGGTGAAAACATTTTCCCTCTTCTTGATTATTCAAGCACTATTCAAGTTATCCTTCACCATGTTGAAGCCTAGATCTTGTTAACATAAACTCACAATGCAATGGTTATCTTACTCTGATACCAAACTTGATCTGAAATTAACTTGGTATGAAATTTCAGGATCTTTTAACCATTAAATTGCATGTGAATTTGAATGTTAAATATTCATGAAACATGCTTATCAACAGAAAATTTAAATGCTTTAAAACATTCACAAAGAAAATAAACAAAGAAATGAAAACCATAAATAGAAGACACAACTGATAACGGAGTTCACCCCTAATAGGATACGTCTCCAGGCCACTTCCAATGGGAAGTTCGATCTATTAAGTATTCAAAAGCTTACAATTGAGTGTTATGGAAACACTTCAAAATTCTATCTATCAGAAGTAGAAATAAATAGCACCACTGAACTCCTTGCAAAATTATGAGGAAAACGCGTATAAACTTGAATATATTTGCTTGAGACCTCCTCTGGCACGTAAAACGAAAACACCCTCTACCTTTCCTATACTAACTGTACATTTCCTGCCTCAGGAAACATGCACATTAATGCATGTACTACCTTGGATCCGTTCCCACATTTTGTCTCGAAAACTGTGAAAATGTTTGTGATGAGTTCTAAATTTCATGTCGTACTGTGTACCTTTCTTCGTTACCAAAACGTAATTTATATAGGGTAAAAACAATAGTTTTGGTTCGCGGGTTGTGGGGCCACACACCCTTTTTTATCCCAACACCTCCACAAAAAACATTTAAGCCAATCTCACTGAACCCTGCTGACGAGATCTTTCTTCAAGATTGTAAGATTTTATTTTCATTTTGAAGAATTTAACTTTGATCGACTTTGAGTTGATCCACCTGGATCATGTTGCCATATTTTATGTTGGGAATTGGAAAGGTCCCTCACCCTATGACTCCTTCTAAAGCATATGTACATAATTAAATATCCTCAATTTTCATTCATTTTCAAGACATAATTGCAAGACTTAAGGTGACTCATTGTATTACCTATTTTTCATAAACCCAACATTAATAAATCTCTTTATTTCTTTAGACTAGAGACATTCACTTAACCCTTAACCATTCTAATTCATTCTCCATAATCACTATGAAGTGTAGGCTAATTTTATGAAGATGGTTAACACATTTTTGTCAAATATGGTGATGGAAATTAGATAATTGACATATTTTTAAAATTGAATCCCTAAACAATAATACATCCTTTTCAATTTTGATGTGTAGAAAAAACTTAATTTGTAGAGAATCATGTTGTGTTTCAAAAAACTTTTTTATCATTTAATATATTAAATTTGTATTCAACTAAATGCTTGTTTTTGCATTTTTTTGGAAAAGTTAATAAGGGACGTTTGTCTTCTTCAATATTCAATGTACAATTTTCAAAAACAAAATATATGAGCATGATCTACATAGAATGTTGTAGATATCGCAATACAAGATTATACGTTGTATTACACATGTAAATCACATTTTGTACACCTTTGTGTTCACTTTTTTTACGTAAGTTAAAAAACAAAAATGGGTTTTTGAAGAGTGGGATTTCATGGTTTTAAAGTCTTGATAGAGGGCTAAGTGGATAGTTTCAAATACCTCGATGAAAGTTTAATTAAACCCTTTATTAAGGGTTATTTGAGTAAAAAAGTGCCAGTGCTTCTAGCAACAAAAATTGCAAATAAATAAGAGTATTCTTTAATCCAAATAAAAGCATTTCATTGACACTTCGAAACATTTAGTTGAATTTTAAAATTAAAATGTAGACACACTTTAATTCAAATTTGACTTTCATGGGTATTTTTTTTTAACAAAAACTTGAAAAGGAGTACATTAAAGAGGCTGTGCATAGCCATTCAGTACAAAATCACAATAGATATAAGATTCTAGGAGTAAGGTAGATACAAAAACAAAGAAAGGCCATAAAGAGAGCCTCCTAAAGCTGATACGACTGTTGTTGTTATGAGTTCTTATAGACGTCGTATAAATACAGATAAATTGTTGATTTAGTAATATGCAAAAAAAATAAGCTAAGGGAGGATCATTTCAGTTTTCCTGGATACCCCATAGGCTGGGTGACAGATTCTTCTTCCATTTTCTGTATGACTGCTCCTGGATTTTCTTGAGCATGACTTCCTTGATTCAACTGCACCAAATTCTGGAGGTCCTCTTGAATGCGGTCTATTTTTCCCATCATTTCTTTCAAATTCATCTCATTATCATCAATTCTTGAGTCGTGACAACTAGTCTGATAAGAAACATAACAAACATCCTCCACTAACTGTTTAACCTCCTTAGCAGTCTCCCTATTGTCTGTAATTCCAATGGCTAAAAAGTATGACAGGCATTGGATGTTTATCTTCGGGTCAATGAAACCTTCATCAACCCTTCTCTCAATAGAGTCAATTCTTCTGTGGTCCATTTTCAACACAAGAGGTGAATGTTTACTACAATAACTCTGGCTGAAATTGAAACTGTAATTGTTGTTGCTGGCATAACCAAGAGTGGAGAAAGCTCGTTCAAAGGGAGCCCATGAACCCTGCAAGGAACAGACAAATACAACAGAGTGCCTACCCATGTCTTCCCCAAGAAATAGTGATGAGAAGTGATTCCTTAGTTTGTCCGAGGGCAAACAATGACTGCTTATGATATCTGAATTATAAAAAACAGAAGTTGGATGAACAGACGACGTATCACCCCCAGCCTCACTGAAACAAAAAAATGCAAGGGGCTGAGGGGAGCAAAGAGCCCAATTGCTAACCAAAACTAGACACTGAGGCAATAAAATAGACAGACGCGAGAAATCAAAAGATATGAACCATCCTTCACCAATCTCAGGAGACAAGGAGAGCCACACCTCATCAATTGAGTAACCATAGACAGGTAAAAGGAAGAATGAATAACGCATGGAATGAGAGAGGCGGTTTAAGCCTCGAGGAAGAGCCATCGTACGAGAGGGGGTGTCGACATAAGCGTGTGGACTGAGAACGACATTAAGTCTGGAGGGGATGACTTTAAAAGGAGCAGAAGGCGAATAGAGGATGGAGGATAGTGGAATCCACATGTCCCTTTGCAAAATGCATGGGATGCCACATATTAATGAAGCCATGATCAAAACAAACCTTTGCTCAATATTTTCCATGAGGCTTTGCAAAGAGGATAGAGGTCCTTGGGTTGGGTTAGGGAATGGGTTTAGGACTAGCTTCTTCATTGTTTAGTGAGATGAAACCTTGAGGGAGAGAGGCATCTGTATTTTCCAGAGCATATTCCTGGGCATTATTCACTCTTAAGATGTGGAATTAGTCGATGCTAGCTGGGAGCAGAAGCTGATGGATTTTGTTATACAACCTTCTGCATTTGATGGAGTCTGATGGGTAGCCAGATATCATTTTGAGAATAACATGTTGCGAGTCCCCAAAGACTAGCAATCTTGAGATGGCTCTATTGTCTAGACATTCTAGACCCTGCAGAAGCACCAACCACTCAGCCTCGTTGTTCGTCTTGTGTCCCAATCACCAAGAAAAGGTTTTTTCCATTTGTCCTCTAGGGTCAAGGATTACCCAACGGCCCCCCCACACCTACCTCCCCTGACTTTCATGGGTATTATAATGAGAGATGATGCATATTTAAAAGGAATGGTTTTGGATTGTAATTGTGTTGATTTGATCCAAACTAATATATACATAGGAACAAGTAATATTGATGTATTAGAAAATACAAGGACCATCAAAACCTGATATCTATCTGGATAGATTTGTCTTTTCTTATAATGCTTTCAAGTATATAGAAGAAGGCTAAACATTTTATTAATTTGAATTTTATGGGTTTTGGTCATGCAATTTTTGGGTTCATAAAATGGATTTAGAACCTTATATTATTCTTATTATAACAAGTTTGTGTAATACCAATTTTGCATATATACAATGACATCATATCCAAATTATTCTTACCTATGTCATATTAAAATAACTTTATAACGAAATTTTAACAATAACCTTCCAATATATATATATATATATATATATATTTCATATTAAAATAACTTTATCTAACAATTTTATTAATAATTTTACTAATTTCTTATTTAAAAAAATTAAAAAAAAAATAAAATAAGTTCTGATTTAAAAGATTAAAATAATAATAATGAATTAGAAACGGTATAATAATAATAATAATAATGTATAGCCAATTCTATGTTAATATTCATTAATAATATTTTTATAAAGAACCAAGAACAAGAAAGTATTTATAAATCAATGAAAATACCCAAGTTAAAATATCCATTAAAAAATATTCATATATATATATATATATATATATATTTAAAAAAACTTTGAAAATAAGAAAATCACTGCTGTTCTTATAAAAGCATGTGTGAAACACTGAAACACATAACCCTCGGCCCTCAGCCTTTATGCAACTCAATTAGAAGAAGATAATTCACAATGATATGTTAACTTCCATTTCCAAAATGTCAAAATACAAACCTAGTAATAACATTGATTATCTTCCATGGAAATCTATGTTTTAAATTTCCATGTTTTAAAAGATTAAGGAGACTAAGATGGAGTGATATAATCGTTGACGATAGTTTAGTTGATTGTTGTTTTTAGAGCCGAACATGGTAATAGTTGACGTAGGAAGTTCAATAACATAATAAATAAAAATTTAATATATTTAATTGGTTGATGTTTATATTAGTATAGATTTATTGAAAGGGGAAGCATTCAGAAGGATTAAATTTTTTAGATCTAATTTTTTTAGAATAGAAATATTAAAAAATGTGTAATTTGTAATGTTTATGATTTTAGCTTATTAATTTATGTTGTTTTATATATATGTAATTCTAAATAATTTAAATTTAATTTAAGGGTATATGTTATTATATCAACAGGTATATTCTAATCGATTGCAAGTCAAACTCTTTTGACTTTGGTATTAGTTGGTGTCTTTTGAGGCAGTTATAAAGAATTAAAACCTGTTTTGCAAAGTATGATTTAGAGATTTGTAAAATATTTTTTTTAATTTTGTTAAAAAGCTATTTTTGTAAACAGCTGATTGGTGGATAGAAGATGATGTCAACTTTGGAATTTGCTATCTGGATTTGAGTTGGATTTGAGTTGACATGTGGCAAGATGACATCATAATAATAAAAATAAAAAAATAAAAATTATATCCATTGGAGCCCGCTGTTCTGGTTGTTTTCAGACCTCGAGCCATGAGAGGAGGGTGCACAGGAAACTGGGCTGGAAAGTTTACTCCTGTTGCCTGTTTCCCCGCCAGGGATCGTTCATCTCCATTCTTGAACAAACAAGACGAGACAGCCCTCCTGTGCAATAATGATTGACTTGAATATTGATGAGGATCGGCGGTAGTGAGCTGAAAACCCTGCGGTGCAATATTATCAAACCTGCCACAGCTTTCACCGTTCGGTAGTACATGATCGCTCCCAGACGATCTTCCGCTACTCGAAGCTGGTGAAAATAATAGATTCTTTCTGCTGCTGTTTCTGCGACATATTTGGCCACTCCTGTCTCGAACAACAGCTCTGTAAATGAAAGGTATCAGTCCTTCCATTGGTATTAGTTGGATCTGTATCACAGATGGCTAATGATTAAACGCTGTAACACTCTGATGAACAAGGCCAGAACGATAATCTAAATTTGTGCAATAACACAATATGAGATGAGGAAGGGTATGCTATGATTTTGTATAAATAGAGTTCAGAATAACAGGGGAGAAATGGATAGCGCTAACCAGCCACACTGTCTATGTGCTGCGCACAGTTTATATTGACGCTCCTGTTTGGTCAACATACAACAATCTGCTAGAGGGAAGCTTCCGGCCTCAAGCTAACTGTACAGCAATCCAAGTTTTAGAATCCTGCGAATCACAACAATATGTATAGTTTATTGTGAGAGCAAATTAGGACGGAGATATGGCATGCAGAAAATGCGCAAGGTTTCTGTGATTTCGCCAATCTGAATACACATGACAACAGGCTTGGATAACGACATAGAGGAGAATCTTAATGCTCGCGGCCGCCAATTAGTGTCTGAGAAGAAAACACACGTTTTTTTAAGCCACTGGATTTGAGAATTACACGTTTCTGATGATGGACATTGGAGTTTTAAAAGAAGTTCATGTATTCCTTTCTAGAAACGTATTTGCTACACACTCTGCTTCGTTTGTTGGCGCCGTTGCCCAGCTGTCAAAATTCAAAGGACTTGGACCTCTTAACCTAAAAAGGCGAATACTAAAACGATATTTGAAGATCTGTTAGGCGAAACTACACCTCCGTTTGAAAGCTATTTGTATAATTTTTTATAAGAAATTGTTTCCAATACAAACTAAACAATAATGTGTGTTATAATTATGTTTGATAATAAGAAATTTAATTTGTTTTATCATATATTTTTATAGCAAAATTATCCTATTGCTATATATTTTCATTCTCTTCTTAGGAGGCAGGTACTAAGCAACTTTGTTGCTTATTCCACTTTTTTTTAATAACATTTAATTTTTTTTTATAAAAAATATATTTCAATTCTAAGATGAGCATCTAAAAAGTTACACATCTCTTTTTTACTGGGTTACTGGACTATAGAATGCAAAAATTCAACATGATAATAGTTGAAAAGTAAAAAATTCAATAACATGAAAAAGTGAAAGTTAAAAAATTTTAAATTTATACTCTTTAACAAAAACATATAATTTGAACTACATGAACAACGGGATATATTTTAATGGTTGATGTTTCTTAAGTTCAACGTCACATCAGAGTAGTTTAGCAGTTGAAGGAGGAGTTTCAATATCATGAAAAAATGAAATTTAAAAAATTTGAAATTCATAGTCTTCTATGAAACATATAATTTGAACAACATACGCAAGAACTCGATATATTTTATTTTATTCTAGTTTTAGGTATCCAACAATATCGGTATTACAATATTTAAATTGTCATAAGCAAATTTCCCAGCCGTAGGAGTTTTGTCCATATCTGCTACCTGCTTCTGTTCCTCGACCTTCTTGCTCTTCAATGTTGCGAAATATGACAAGCTGACAGTTATTTGTTTCTTCAGCCATTTTTATCATGTTGTTTTCCATCTCTTCTCCATACTATTAATACTGCGCCCGAATATATCATATTTACAATGACCTTGCAGGAGCAGACGATTGGAGAAACCAAGTTGGGATATTGGATGCAATACATCCTTCGTTGTTTCTAGGTTATATGATCTGCATGAGAAGAATGGAGGAAACGAATATACGCTGCAACTGCGTGAACCCATTCCATTAACCTCTTCTTCATATAATCTGAATCATCCATTCTAATGCCAACGGCCTTAACATCGCCATCGTGATCCCAGAGGCATATTTTTTCAAAGTCAATTAACACCGGGTAATCATTAGCAGAATCATTTCCCCTCTGAGGTGATATAGTTGCCTCGGCCTCTGGACGATCTCCTTCCACTGCGATCCCCGAGTCAACAGTTTCTTCTTCCACCATCAGATACCCCTGGCGTATCTTTCTATTTTTTTCTTCCTTTATCGCTCTTCTTATACCAATCAATGGGATGTTCGTAATAACACCCTGCAGGACGTCTGTTCTGCTTAGAGATTCGAAGCCCGTTCGCCCCAATTAGAGATCACTGACTAACATAGCATCAATTCGCATTATGGAATTGTTGTTTACCAACTGCCCTTATATATAGAGAGAAATTATGACCTGTCGGCGCCGTAATGTTTTATTACGTGCGTGCGGTGGAAGCTTGAGGCAGCGCCGTAATGTTTTATTACGTGCGTGCGGTGGAAGCTTGAGGCAGGAGGGATTCCTCATTCGCATGCATAGTCGTCGTGTCGTGTTTATTGAGCATCATCATCCGGTTGCTTCGATTGAGAAATGGAACGGAATGATGATCTGGAAATAACGTATACATTATTCTTCCATCAGTTTGTGGCAGACAACCCATAGATTATCCTTTTATGATCTGGAAATATTAGAGAGCTGGAATATTCAACACAACACGGCATGAATTGAATTGCCAGTGATCGGCCACGCCAATGGCCATGCTTCGTGGAGACATAGTGGACACGGAACTCTAACGCGACTCGATGTGTTGGTGTTAGTGCAGGGCCCGCGGTGTTCTCGCTTTCGCCCTAATCCCAAATGGCGTCCTGCCCGCCGCCACGCCTTGCTTTGAGGAGAACACGGAACTCTGACATCATAAAACCGGACACGAATATACGCTTCATTCACTCATTAACATTCAGCTGAGGTTTATGAAATTTAAATACTCGTTTATTTCAATTAAATAAAAATCACTACGAAAATATTGAATTTTTGGAAATGATGGGATTGAAAATTTGGTTCAGTTTTCTTCTTTCTACAGTACCATAATGATGATAGTTATTAATGTTCAATTTTCTATTTTTTTTATATTACGATAATGATGATAGCTATTAATTTTTATTTACATAAACTTTGGTTTGAGTTACAGTTTGAGTTAGGCTCTTTTTTTAGAATTTTATTTTTATAAATTCAAAAGGTTGTAATCTTCATAATCCTCGTGAATTAATTAGGAAGTTATACCCAAAGAGAAACTGATTTTCATGTTCAACCTTATTTGTGTTACAAATATGACCAAGTTTTAACTTAAACTATCACCCATATATTGAGGAGATGTCATCTCTCCGCTAGATTCATGTAACCTTCCAATGAGTCCTTATTAGAATTCAAGGGTTTGTGTTGAATTAACAAAGGAGGTCTTAGGTTTATAACACACCGAAATAGGGGACTTAGGACAAATTCAAGGACTGCTAGATGGTCAGGGCTTCGAGGGAGTGTGCAGGTGGGTATGGATCCTCAAATGATGATAGCAGACGCAGTTGACACAGGAGCTCAAAAATTTTCATCTCTAGATCGAGGTGGTGGTTGAGAGAAGTAACTCACACCCATTGGAGAAGCTTCTTGGTCGACCTTTTCAACTTCAAGTACAATAGTTTCCTCTTTACAAACTCTCTCCTTTTGTTCTCCTTTACAAGCTCTGTATGTCCCTTCGATTCTTCAATCAGAACACCTAGCAGGTCATTTGGCATCACTTTGTCTGTGTTCACAAATTTTCTCTGCATAATACCGAAATAATTGGGAAAAGGATTCAATAACATCCAAGCCTACAGTCTCTATTGACCATGCACATCATGCTAGCATAGTGAAGCAGAACCTAGATACCACTTCCGACCTGGATCCCATAAAAATAGCTTGGGGAAAGGGGGGCTTGACCAAATAACAAACTTTTCAGGGACTCAGAGAGAGAGAGGAAGAAGGTCAACACTGAGTAAATATCAAGAAAAAGAAATATTTGAAATGGCTACAGGAAAACAATTCTATTATCATGGCACTAAGAGCAGCAAGAACCCTGGACAAGGTTCAAAAATGAAATTTCGTTCTTTCAACTGCAGGGGGTTGGTGATCCCTTCCAGAATATTGTCACTCAAGAGGTCGGTATCTACTAGTTCTTTGGATGTCCTTCTTCTTTAAGAGACACTGGGAGAAGGAGAACATATTGAGAAATCTCTCAAAGGGATTTTCAAGAATTGGCAATTTATTGCTTCAGATGTGAGAGATAGATCAAATGGCTTGGTGGTGTGTTGAAATGATACTCTTATCAAAGACAAGGACAGTTGGGGGTGCAACTCAAGTTTGGAAATTGATTTTTTTGGTGGAAGGAATTGGTTTGTATATGATAATTCCCAATTTTTATGGAGCTTATAGTGACCAAAAGACATTTTGGGATGGCTTATTAGCGAAATCCTTTATTAATAACCCAAACCTCATATTTAGGGGAGACCTTAACTTCACTTTGGGTACCTTGGAGGATTGGGTGTCGAAGGAAAACACTAACCCTATTGCTAGATACTTCCTTGACTAGTTAGAGTTCAAAGGAATATTAGATATTCATCTAGTCAAAATGATACCTACATGGAAGAACATGAGTCCGAGGGAGGAACGCATAGAAAAGCGTTTGGATCAATTTCTTATCAGCTCTCCCTTAATTGATAACCTAAAATACTGAAACAAGCTACTATCAGGTGGTATCATGAGAAGTGCATAAGGGATGAGTAGGAATTAAGGAGGTTGGAAGATTCCCTCCAGGTTATTTATGAGTCGGAGAGGGGGGAGGCGGGGTTCTTGACAACAGAAACAAAAGAAACTATTGTTCAATTGTAGAAAACTAGAAAGAAGTTGATGGAAAAAAAGAGGAGGATAGGATACAAAAGATCAGTGCAATTTGGTTGAACAATAGAGATGAGAATACAAATTTTCTTCAAGCATCAGCAAAATGTCATAAATTGAGGAACACCATTTGGGTTATGTCACGAGATGTGGGTCAGGATGTCAAGTCTTTTTAGGGATTGTCTAAGATGGGAAAATATCACTTACATTCTTTATACAAATCGCATGATAAAGCATCAATAACCAAAATCATTAGAGTGGCACAAACCTTTCCAAGCTTTGTAAATGAGGAAGACGATCAGGAACTGATGGAGGTGGTCTCTCAAAATGAAGTACTATAAGTATTACACAATTTCCCGAAAAGATAAGAGTCTAGGCATGTGCAACTAGCTGGTTGAATTCTTTATGGACACCTTTAACATTTTGGGGGGGGCGATTTTGGAAGGTAGTGCAAGAACCAATATCCTCAAGCAAAGTCCTAGAATATTTCAACTCTACTTTCATCACCATCATCCCAAAAGTTGATAATATGGTCACCTTTCATGATTTTAGACCCATCTCGCTAGAAAATGGAATTTATAAAATTGTTGCAAAAATTATAGCTAAAAGGATCAAGTTCATTTTATCCAATCATATATCAAAAGAACAATTTAGTTTCCTGAAATGAAGGAAAATTCATGAGGCGATTGGTGTAGCACATGAGGTTTTCCACTCCATAAAGGGAAAAAAGAATAAATGAGTGGTCATAAATATTGATCTTTCAAAGTCCTATGATAGAGTAAATTGGCTTTATATGAGGATCCTCTTAACCCATTTGGGATTTGAAGTTCCTTTTATTCAATGGGTTATGAGTTGCATCACAAATTTTTCCTTTGAAGTGATCATTAATGGCTCTACATATCCGTTGTTCAAAGTTGAAAAAGAACTACAACAAGGTTTCCCTCTATCCCCTATTCTTTCCCTCATGGTTGCGGGAGGCCTAAGTAGATTGTTGGATGTAGCAATAAGAGTGGGAATCTTTAAAGGTACTAAAATCACATCCTTTTATTTGTTGATAACATATTACTCTTATGTGATGGATCGTGAAGGGATGCAGATGATCTGAATCTTGGGGAATTAGACCCGAGAGCCTTAGATGTTGAGAGATGAGTGGAGTAAACCTACAAATTGTTATCCATGTATCCATGATTGAGATCATATTTGAGGCTCAAAGATCCTCACCTCTCAAAACATCAATTCAAATGGATTAACCAAGAATAATTCACAGTTTGATTAACACAAAATAATAAGACTAGAAACGTAGGATGTCAAAAATCCTTGAATGGTTTTTTGAGAAGGCATAGAGCCTTTTTATACCATTATTACAATGTTCCTTGGGCCATACCATGGGTTGTAAAATACCATGGATGGGAGGGGTAAAACTTGCTTTGAATCCATACCATGTAACAAAACCATGGGTTGTCAAATACCATGGACGAGAGAGGGTGGGCTCTCCATTTAATACTTTTATGATGAATGAGAGAGGGAAACATCTCCATTTAATGATTTTATGACTTAAAAATCCGAATTTGGACCATATGCCCCATGAAATTTAGATCATTCTCCCCCCCTTAAAAAATGATGGTGCCCATCATTTCATGCTAAAAAAAGACCCATTATTACAATGTGCCAGTTACCAATGAAGAGAAGGGTTTTGTGAGGGTGACCATGGATTTTGTGTGGCTAACCCATAACCATGGATTTTGTGTGGCTAACCCATAACCGTGGGTTTTGTGTGGTTGACCACTAACTGTGATTACAATACATAACCGTTGGTTTTGTGTGGTTGACCCATAACCATAACTATTGGTTTTGTGTGGTTGACCCTTAACCATGGGTTTTGTGTGGTTGACCCACAACCATGGGTTTTGTGTGGTTAACCCATAACCATGCTTACAATAGGATTTAATCAAATTCCAAAAATGGTCTTTGGTGTAGTTGATGTCTCGCTACAAATCTATTCATAGCATCTGATGCAGGTGGCAAAATTGAATTCTGTTCAAGACTCATGTTCAAGATATTGAAGAGACCTTTCCATCCATATAACATACTTTATCTGTGGTGTCCCAGGGAGAGAGAAAATGTTTGTTTAATTTTTGGGAACCCGCGTGGATTAGTTTTCAGACATACGTTGTTTCAATTAATAATATCTCTGAAACCAACTTAGCCAAATGAAAAAATGTGAAATACCCATTTTAGATACCAGAAATATATTTCCAATGAGATATGGTAGAGCCTATGATATTTTTTGTGAAGTCCTTGGTACTTTTTTAAAGATCTTGTATGTGAGGTCTCATTGTGTACAGACATGTGCTGCTTCAAACAAACATATCTCACAAACTAGGAAGGTAAATGAAAAACCGAAAAATACTCATTTTAGACGGTGGAAATATATTTCCAATGAGCTATTATAGAGCCTATGATATGGTCTGTGGATTCTATGGTACTTTTTTAAAGTTGTTATACGTGAGTTCACACAATGTACAAACATTTGTTTCTTCAAACAAGCATATCTCACAAACTAAGGTAAATGTAAAACCAAAAAATACCCATTTTTAGATGATAGAAATATATTTCCAATGAGCTATGGAAGATCGTCTGAGACTCTCTGTACAAGTTGTGACATCAGTTTGAATTTTTCATATACGTGTTGGCCTTCAATCCGTCTATCACTGACCTACTATGATAGCTATACAACAACGAATAGTTTGAGAAAGGGTTGGAGTGAGGTCACCCAAGCTCCAATATGGAATGAAAAAAGTATTTTAATCCATTACATGGCCATATGAGGATGAAATAATTCTTGATCTGAGAGCGTAGAGAGCCACAAATTATTCCAAGGGTTTGTAGAGAAACATGGGATGTTGTAGAAATCATGGAACTTCCTGCTACAACTTAAATATCATGTAGTGCTTGAGGACCAATTGTGATGCTTACAATGTATGGCCCATCAAATGGAATCTGGGTGTGCCAAAAAGGAGGCTAGAAATTACTGCAGATGTTTGAAACCATACTATGCTCAAACCCTCATTCTCATGGAGAGTGTACCTTATCTAATACCACTAATCTGTATCTTGGGGGTTGAGACCCGAAAGGATTGGATGCCGAGAGAGGAGGGGATTAAACCTGCAAATTGTTATCAATGTATCCATGATTGAGATCATATATGAGGCTCAAAGAGAATCATCTCTCAAAACATCAACTCAAATCGATTAACCAAGAATAATTCACAATGATTAACACAAAATAATAAGACCAGAAAAGTAGGATGTCAAAAATCCTTGAACTCTTTATTGAGAAGGAATAGATATTTTTTATAACATTATTACAATGTTCCTTAGGGCCATACCATGGGCCAAAACCATGGGTTATAAAATTCCATGGATGGGAGGGGTACAACGTGCCTTGAAGCCATACCATGGAACAAAAACATGGGTTGTCAAATACCATGGATGGGAGAGGGTGGCCTCTCCATTTAACGCTTATATGATGAATGAGAGAGGGAGACATCTAAATTTAATGCTTTTATGACTTATACAATCAAATTTAGACCATATTCCCCCTGAAATTTGGATAAGGAGAAGCACTTGCAAAAGTATTGGGTTTATTTTTCCATACGATAGGTATGCAGATAAACTTTCAAAAGTCCACCTTATCTTGAATAAATATAGATGTGAATGACGTAATATGTTATAAGGAGTTATTTGCTTACCTTAAGATCAATCTAGATGAAGGTCTAAATAGCTTGAGTTCTATCTAAAACAAAATAACTATTATAAGAAGGACTATACGTGGCCGATAACCAAACTTGAAAAATGAATTCATACCTGGATATTCAAATTAATGGCTACTTAGGGAAAGTAGACTATACTTGGTAAAATCAGTGCTCGGATCTATTCCAGTATGTTGGATTTCATTGGCATGGATTCCAAAAGGAATCTTGGAGTTGGCTAGAAGATTGTGTTTTATTCTTATGGAGTGGAAATATGGATCAATCAATTATGCCATGGGTTAAATGGGAGAGAATTGTAGCTCCAAAAGCGCTTGGAGGATGGGGACTCAAGATTATTTTCCTATTCTGAAAGGAACTTGCTACCAAGTGCATATGGAGGATTCTCACTACACAGATCCTACACATATCCTATGGAACACAATAGTCAATCAAAAGTACATTACATCAAAATCCATCCTAGACTAGGTAAGGAATTGAAATAAAAGAAGGACCAATGAATCTATAGTGTGGAGTGTAGTGGTCGATTCCTTTGACCTTATTCATAGATGACTAGCATGGAGAATATGTAATGGCACTATGTCAAACTAGGAATGGAACCATGGCTTGGCTATAAAGGAAGACATCTATTCCCACCTCAAATGGTGAATAAACTACATGATCAGGGTTATTATAAATTAAATCAAGTGGAAAACCCACGCCACTGATCCATAGAGACAAGGATGGTTGTCAGCTCGGTTATTGGGGTTAATAAATGAAGAATACAATATATGGAATAATTATCATGAAGCTCTTAGAGATGGTCATATTCGAATAATAGAGGTAGAAGATGAATTAATTTTGGATTTTACAGGAAAATAGACACCGAAGTTGGGATATATACAACTCAATTCAAACATCCATAATAGAGATCACAATCGGTGGTGGATGAAGGTGTGGAAATTCAAGTGACCAACTAAATCCTGCTTGTTGATCTCGTGTGCACTCACAAATAAAGACCCTACCTGGGACATCCTTCATAAAATATGATTTGGAGGACTGAAATGGTACTCATTGTGCAAATTCTATGAGAAATCCATTTCTCACCTTTTTATATGATTCCCTTTTTCCAGACAAGTATCGATAAATTGTTCAAAGGCCTTAGGAAAAAAATTTATATGGAATGACCACACTATTTAAGAGGCCCTCTGGATATGGTTGGAAAACTCTTCTTACTGACCTTTCTTAGCTCTTCCTCTAATTATCAATTGGGGACTATGGATAATGAGAATCAATATAAATATTTAGGAGAATTATATTTTCCTAACTCATTGTCGAACAGTCTAATTACATTATCCATTTTTCCATAAGGACAGGGGGAAGATCCAATCCAAGTGATTAGAGAAGAGTTCATTAACAAAACTATTCCTTGGTCTTTTTTTGAGGGGGCATCACAACATGATCATTCTCAATATTAGGGCGGTGCGATACTTCATCTCTCATAATCATAGTCTTTTAAATTAGCCATGGGATTTCAAAAAGGGTCCAACAATTATGCAGAGTTATTCACCCTAAAAATTATCCTACTTTTTTCAATTGAAAAAGGATGCCCAATCATTCATATATTTGGTGATTCCATGCTAGTTATAAACTAGGTTAAGAAATTTCAAAGCTGCACAAATATCTTCCTTATCCCACTCTTAGAAGAGATAACATGGAACTTGCTCAAAATTTTAACTCATTTATAGGTCTTCATGTCTACACGAAGCATAAAATAATCACGAAATCCTTATCTAAGGAAGGCCTTCAGATGGATAAAGGCCAACTTAAGGTAAGTGAACAGAGGAGCCAACAATTTTTCCAATATTACCATAGCTCATTTATGGAAACATGAGATGCAACATAAGATCTATAAAATAAGGAAATGATCGCTAATTTTTTTGTCAATATTAGTGTATATTTAAATTATTGGATCCTTCAAGTACTTTTTTGGAACAAAATTCACAGTATAGAGAGACTCTTCAATCTTTGTAACATGGGACGCAACAATAGTCATACTTTTTTTGGAGCTCATCGGGCTAGTTAAGTGCCTTCCTAGTGAAGTCTTTTATAGTTTTTCTCTATTAAATGTCAATATATGATCGATGTTATTGAGATAATAACAATAGAATAAGTATACTAAGGACATGAACTGAATATAAGACAAAGATTTATGTGTTTTGAATATATATTGTAAGGCCATGTGCCATATTTTGGAAAGCCAGTTACAAGTAGAAGATATATAGGATGAATATATGCTCTACATATATCTACAAATGTAATTTGTACTCTTTTGAAAAATAAAATTATGATTTTTTTTCTTTTTCTTGAGGGAAAAAAACTATCACCCTACATTTACAAAGTGTAATTTAAAATGCAAATTTTTAATAAAAAATAATAATTTATTTAATTTTATATAAACAAATTTAGTTTTTTTTCTTTATATGTAATTATTTATATCTATATATTTCTCTAGATATCTTTTAACTATATTATATTATAGTGATTATATATATATAATGTTTTTTTAATTATGAATGTTTCAATTCATGCAATTTTATATAAGTTGAATATATATAATTATTTATTTATTTAAATTATATGTTGTATGTAATTTAATTAAAATTTTAATAATAGTTTTTATTTTCAATTTTTAGCAGGTATATTGTCGATTGCAAGTCAAACTCTTTTGACTTTGTATTAGTTGCTCTCTTTTGAGGCAGATATAAAAAATTAAAATCTGTTTTGCAAAGTATAACTTAGGGATTTGTATAATATTTTTTTTTAATTTTGTTAAAAAACTATTTTGTAAACAGCTTATTGGTGGATAGAAGATTATGTAAACTTTGGAATTTGGTATCTGGATTTGAGTTGACATGTGGCAACATGACATCATAATAATAAAATTAAAAAAATAAAAATTATATCCCATTGCCATCTGTTATAGCAAGTGGTACCATCGGAGCCAGCTCTTCTGGTTTTTTTTAGACCTCGGGCCATGAGCCGAGGGTGCATTAGCTTGGCAATGTCATCCACAACAACTAAATCGGAGTTGAGGTAAATGATTCTCCCGAGTCAAAGTGATATAATGATGAAGCGCAAGTATGGAAAAGTCGCTTGAAGCGTAGCCTTGAGATCACGTTGGTGCTCGGACACCATGAAATGGAAGACTACATTCTCGGGACAAGCAGCATGTTGGAGAATCAATAGAATTCCAGCGACCAATCCTCTTAGATAAGCAGTGTCCAGCGTCATGGCTATATGCACGACCGTGCTATCACATAGCTCTGTATCATCATCTTCTTCTTCTTGAAGTTGAGAATAGCCTGATCTCCATGACGAAGGTGCCGAGACAATGCATTCTTTACCATTTCGAAACGTCGGAGCTTCTTGGAAAACCGGCAGGGTCGACGATCGGCGTGGTATATGCAGCCGGTCTAGCAGAACGCTGGGAAGCTTGGCATAACCAGGATCGCCTCTTACATAATTATTCAATTTAAAGTTAAATTTCATGTCCCGGATGATTCTAGCGGCCACCACGCCAGTCATGCTTAGCTGGATCGAAACCAGAATGCTTGTAAATAGAAAGAAAGAAAACGTTCTAGTCCTTCGAATTAGCATGTTTTTTATTATTGCTGCCACCGCTTCTGCTGCTACTGCTAGATATGCCGTGAGAAGAGAAGACAGAAGGTGATCCATGAACTATAAGAGAAAGCGGAACAAATTCCTTGGCTAAAGGATTCAATTTCGAGAGCAGATCAGCCAATTCTCTCATGTTGCGGTTCAATTCCTGCGGAGGCTTGCCATTTTCCTGCAAAGCTACTCCATTGTCGCTCTTGTGCAACATTTGTTCTAAATTGTGCTGTGAATTGTTGAGACCATTATGCTGTAAATTTTGCACGCTCTGATGTTTATTTTGCTGCAAAATTTGCTCGCTACTGTGCTCATCACTTTGACGGACATTTTCAAGCAGAATCTAACTAGCATTATCCTGAACATTTTGATCGATGCTCTCGTGAACATTACTGCTCACATTTTAATTGGCATTATCATAATTACTCGGCAGATTATTTTCGTGCTGAAGAATAATTTGCATCGAACTCTGCTCTAGTTTCTGTGCACTTTCCTGAACGATTTTCTGCGCATTTTGCTCAAAAGTTTGCGGAATATGAACAGTCTCGAGCTGAATAAAAATGCTTGAGCTCTAATTTTCGTACCTCACGCTGGGATCCACATCGAAAGCCATACGGCCAAAATTCATCAAGCCGAGACCGAGACTTAGGCCAATTCCCATGCCTTTACCACCATTCTCCATAACAGCCATGGCTAAAACCGAGATTTTCCCACTCTTTCTCGATCCTCGCCTTGTTCAATACTATTTCCGTCCTTCAAACTAGCAGAAACGCATCAAAAACAAAACTGCATAGAACTCGACGGTCCAGTGACGGATCTGGACGATATTTAGCTCCATTTGCGCAGCGAAAAAACTATCCCTGTGATATAAGTAGAAGCGAAGAAGCAAAATATAATAAGAGTTGTTATTGGGTGCCTTGTTTTTCTCCCTAATCATAGCCCACGAAGACTTACAAACTCACTGGGATTCCTTGTTTGAAGGACTAGATAAACATATATAATGATATTGAAGCTCCTGTTACCTGGAAACTTTTAAATTGTGGGCAGCTACTCAAACCAATCATACCCATTTGAAGGAAATAACTGGGTAACGCATTATTGTAAAGCTCATTTAGGCATACCAGATTCATACCAGATTCAAAGTGTCATCAGCAGGTAGAGGAGTCTCTTGATCTTCTTATTGAACAACATTTTCTTAATAATATTTTGGGACAGCAACACTTTTCATCATTTTAGAAGCATTATCTTCATGCTGCTTTGGGACAGCTACATCTTCATCAGACTCCTATCCAAATTCTCTGCAATAACAAATAGTAGTAACAAATAGTATTGCATGTCTATGCACATTTGTATTATTATTACGGTTTTTCCTTCATAATAGTTTCCTTTTCATAACTATTATGGTTTTTCTTCTCTTCATTTTGCTCATCATTCATTATTGCTAGAATCCAAACTGCCTATTGGATGAAACCCAAAATCATGGACCAGTCTTAAAGAGGCCATTCTATTAAACTACCTATTCGCTGAAACCCAAAATCATGGAAATTCATAAAACATGGAATTTATTGACATTTTTATTTGCTTACGGTTGCAGGGTTCCAGCAACAAACTGTTCAATAATTGACAAAGTAACATCAACAACAAAAAAATTACATACCTGGACTAGTACCAGGTCAGCAGATTTGAAGAAAATCTAAAAATATTTATCTTGTAGGGACAGTGTGGATGGATGCCCTCATGGCGAATGAATACACCAAACAAGATTACACTGATCGGATGTGCAGTTCTTAAACAACTCTGCTTTCCTCTATGATTCATAGTTACAATCATATATTTGCAAGTAACCGGAGTCTTCTCTAAAAGCACAGAAAATTCAGGCAGATTTGTTAGAAAATTGTTAAAATTCATGCAGATTGGCTTCCTTATTCCCCATGGCACAGTTCGAGTGCATGCAGGAGACTATTACTAAGTCCACGAGTTGCTAAGTGGCATCCTCTTGCATGAATATCTAATTAGCAGCCTGCGTGTGTTCAATTGTCGAGCACTTCGGTGAATTTCAAATATGCCTCTAGACATCTACAGTTTGAGATTAATGTCTTTAATAGAATATGCTGAAGAATAATGTCTTCAATAACTTATGCATGGGGATGGAAGAGCCAACAAATGTCTCACATTTCCTTGAGCAACTTACACGTTATAGCATGCAAAATACAGCAGAAAGAAAATGGTATACATTTTTTTCAATTATGTGTTGAATACAAATAATATAATGTATAATATATTTTATTAACATATGAGAGAAAATAAAATGTCGTGTTTAAATACCTTTCTTCATGTACAAAATCACACAAAACAAAACAATATATTTTCTCACATATAGAGTCACATTAAAAATGCTATTTTGCTATTTGTTATTTTCTTGAATTGCAACTTTATACCAACTTACTAAGTCACCCACACAATCCAGACTTTCTTATGCATTCTCCCATGGATATAATATAAACACTTAGTTTCGCCAATGCAAACAACCTAACAACACCCATGTTATTTGGCATCCTTTCATGGTTCGGCAGGTATTGCTGCCACGCAGAGGATATTTCCAAGATGCTATCAGGGACTGCAACGGACGCAGGGTCCCTGTTGGCCTTGAATGCACTGCACTCCATGGTTACCGTGATAAGCACCATGATGGCATGCATAAATCATATGGCATGTGTCATGCTCCTCCATAGCATGCCGTCCATGTGACATCTCTCTTTTTCAACCCCT